>JAVCKZ010089028.1:0-11920 GCA_034780755.1 Lepetodrilus elevatus
ACAGACAGACGTCATTGCACACAGGACCTACATGGACAGACATACGTCATTGCACGCAGGACCTACAGGGACAGACAGACGTCATTGCACGCAGGACCTACATGGACAGACAGACGTCATTGCACGCAGGACCTACACGGACAGACAGACGTCATTGCAAGCAAGACCTACATGGACAGACAGACGTCATTGCAAGCAGGACCTACATGGACAGACAGACGTCATTGCAAGCAGGACCTACATGGACAGACATACGTCATTGCACGCAGGACCTACACGGACAGACAGACATGGACTGAGAAGCTTGTGCTGTCAGCATAGTGACTTAAGTTCCAAAATATATATCTCTGTTCACCCGGCAGGGAATGCAGGTACCCGTATGATCATGATGAGCGGGTCATGTCCTAGTGCCAAGGAGGGCATTCTAGGTCGTATACTCCCTAGGGGTTTTCTCAGAAGGAACACCGAGTGCACATTGACTGGAGGTAATAGTTTACCGCTTTAAGCATAGATTTGGGGCAATATAAATATCCATTATTATTATTATTATTATTATTATTATTATAGTATATTATGGAGTATGGCTCATTATATTATTATTATTAAAATCATCATCATTATTACTACTATTATTATTATTATTATTATTATTATTTGTTTATTATATATATATAAGTTTCAGATTAATCACTATGACATTACTGCATAGCTTACACAGGAAACCATCAATTCAAGATGATATTTACTCCAATATGATTATTATCAAAATCATTGGAAGGTTGACGAGTACATTAAAATCACTAATACGAGTCTAGAACATAATATTAAAGTATTCAAATATTTTGAAGCTATGTCGCGTTGTAGATATAAATAATTGCTTAATGACCTAGACATGCGCTTGGTGCATGATAGAACATAAGTATATAATTGTATACAAACAATTATCAATGTTCTTAATGTGAAACGTTTAGAAGTTGCATAACACTCATTACACGAGTTGAAGAGTGCTAACGTCAAGTATGTTATGAGAAGGGATGCAAATCTATCTAATAACGTCTCAGACATGTTTATAACTTTCTCGTAGCTCGTCACTGTCAATCAAATCAATCAATGTTCTGACAATGTTAGGAATAGTACGTCTCCTTTCCAAGAAATTATCCTTTTTCCTTTTTCGATGTTCAATTATTTTCTAGTGTTTTTTTTTCTGAAGTAGACTAAATTATAAAATTATGCATTTATAAGGCACCAATGACAAACATTTAATGTATTAACACAAAATTAGACTCTATTAGACCATTTTATTCCACCTATCAAATCTGAATTACATAATCTGTCATGTACCGTAGAACAATAGCTCCTTATTCAGAAAAGAAATAGAAATATTTTGAATATCGAAAAAATTAAAAATTAAAACTTCTCATTGCCAGAGTCGTACCATTGTTGAGTACGCTATAAATTCGAAACCTCTACTGAGACTATTATGGGTGTGGTCTATCGGTAGATTAAGAGAGATTATTGAAAGTGTATTCATTGTTACACAGCCCCTTCATATACTAAAACAACAACTAAAAACAAATGAAAATAATGCATATTACAAATAGTAATTATCATTTAACCACTTCTCCAACTATGAAACTTATTCTCAATATTGAAAATGTTTATTAAGCATAGATTGGTATTATGAATTCATATTAAGGTTTTAATGTTCATATAATAAATTATTAATATATATATATATAAAGAAATATACTATAAAATACACTTTGGAATATTGTTATCTTTTTGTTTACAGATACATACTAGTACTTCCGACAATAGAGTATATAGTTGGATAGTTAGATAGTCGTTGCCTCAACGTATAGTGTATGTGTTAGTTATATGTATGCCTGAATTATCTGATCAGGTAATTATCGAATCTAATTTTATTGAGATTACTCTATAGTTTGACATAATATATATATAGGCATTAAAATCAAGACAATGCAATATATAGTTACCCACCTATGAAGGCATGGATGGTGTCGAACTTAAGAGTCTTTTGAGTGACCATCTCAGCAAACTCGTACAACCCCAAGCCGACGTTGCAAGCAGTATCTTCCACCACGTATTGGAACGAATGGTTCATTAGTCGAAGCATCGTCAAATCCGGGTCCGTGTTTATCCTAGCCACGGAGAAGTCAATCGCCGCATAGACCTCTCGTCCCATGTTTTTTCGTCCCGTGATCGGTGCGAGAATTCCCAGGTTAAACACTTTTGTCAGTGACAGCGGCACTACCGCCAGGAGGACCACACCTCTAAAGGTATCCATTTCCCGTCTTTGCAGAACCACGATACACGTAAAGACAGTTGTAGGTAGCATCAATTGATCGTGTCAGACCCATTGGACGAAAGGGTATAATCAGTTTCAGCTGGGTGAGTTTTGATTTGAGCTATTGCAATAATGATCAGTTAATGAGACAGTCATAATGCATACCATTGTCAGTCAGCAAGGCATTCATGGCCAGGATATCACTGGGAAGTATAGACTGGACTTGATAAGAGATATGGACTTCGTTAATTAACGGAAATAATCCCCGAGGGCATTCAGAAGTAACTGTTGGCATATGAAAGTATGTCAAGCGAGATATTTTCCCTGGGTCGAATAATGAATAGATGCCACCGGCCAGTGCATGATTATTCCTGGTGGTCGAAACAATAGTCAATAGCCATTATGGCCTAATCTGATGTCTGGCGCTACCATGGACTAGATGCTCTTCTTCAAGAAGTGTCTGAGTGGCGTAATGCTGCAAATGCATCGTTGTGGATCTGTTGCCATCAAACGTACTAATGTACCATGTTTCAAGCATTACAATAACTAAACATGATTATTATTTCCGTTCGAATATATTGTTTACTAAGAGCTTGCTGTTTCCATGGTTAATATATCCACATCACGCGATACAGCTCGCTATTTTAATTAACGCTATTTTAATGTACAGAGTAGTCCATGTCTTAGCACTGCGAGTAGTTCAATGTCCCGCATCGCGTAGGAGCAATGTTGTCTGATTATTGTTTCCGTAACGATATACGAGTTATTGTCTTCCACTGTTCCCTAAGTACCGTGCAGGATAAGTAGATGTAGAGGCACTGATGTATTGTGTTGAATACCAAGGGTTGTCCTTCCGATAGCAGATTATTCTACGAAGCATCGCCGTAGATCATACCCAGCTGACGGCGGAAGTAGTTACTGGTAACTATAATGAAAGTAATCTCAGTATATATTACAATGGCAGTACTCGCGTATCTTCCTCTAGCTACCACCAGCCCGTGATTTCACACACAAACACACACACACACACACACACACACACACACACACACACACACACACACACACACACACACACACACACACACACACGCGCATATATCAGAATATTCTTTCACAGAAATGTCAGCCTAATTTTAATCAGTTAATTGTCATCGCTTGCAAATTTTACCTCCAAAGTACCATATATACTGCAGGATATAATCCCTGTACACTAACACTATTATAATGTTACCAATTCCTTGTCAAATGTAACATTCACGTAATGTTACCAACTTCCGGTGTGCTGTATGATCAGGATTATTCATGTCCCTCTCTGTAAGCATGCATCTTTCAACTGGAATACCCGTCCTGTAATAGCAATATTATGCATAGTCATTGTTCTTCTACTAGAATCGCCATTGTATTCCACAGTCAGTAAATATTATACGATCGAGCATACGGTGATATAACATTACATGATTGTCACGACACGTGCTAAGCCCAAACTATCGACATTCGCCGCAGTTTAGTGGCTTCACACTCCGGTAATTGTTCTTTACAAAAAGAGCATTCTAAATATTAGCTATATCTAATTAAATACTTCCAATACAATAGTCTACCGCTGCTTTAGTTAACCATTTGAATAGTGCAGGTGACGATTGTGAAGTTCCCAATTACAGTGTGGAAGATCGATGAGGCAAATGTTCATGCATCGCGCACCTAATTAACTGCTGATACTTACCTACAACTGTCGAAATAATAGATCCACAGAGCTGACGCGCTGTTAATTACATATCCGACGTTGAATACAGTTTCTTCTTCTTCATAAAAAACGGAATCCTTCACATAAATCTTGGACTATACCACTATAAAAATCTGTAGACCCCTGTGAGTGGATATCGTATATCCCGATGAAACGGGGAATCGTCGCTACACATCCAATGGGCTTTGTTCTTGTGACGTGTCTCAATAAGTCTTTGATATAAGGACCCTTGTAACTGATCGACACGATCAATGCTGTTAACATATGATTGTTAACATATGGTTGTTAATAGGTGATTGTTCATAGGTGATTGTCAATAGGTGTTTGTCAATATGTTTTTTAGAAGTTTGAGATGTGACTCAGATATGTAATTTGAACAGGTGCTACAGCATTGTCGGATATTTATAACGGTCAATCAATTATACCAGAGCGTAGTCTGGCTGGTAAGTGCGAAGATATAGGTAAGTTAGCCATTTTGATTTTGCTTAAATAACCTGAAACAAAATTTGCATCTATTAGTTACTTAGCTATGACTCCACATTTATTTTTCATTCACACAATAATTAATGTTTCCAATGTAAACATTCAGTCCATCGCATCTAGTTTCCAGTCGCCAACAGTTTAGACTGCCAGTTTTCATAACAGCCGTAAAAGTTGACAAGATATTATACCCATTGAAACATGTAAAGGTACGCATGAACAGTAATAGTAATATACTGTATATTATAGCATGACATTGTTTCTGAGTAGTTTTCTGACATCCTCAATAGAATTACCACGCCGAACTGAAACAGTAGTCTTTCTTTGCACTTGTAGAACATGATACAACGAATATATTGTCCATGTATGAACATGTGATCCTTATTGAAAGTAACTTTTAAAGTGTGCTATTTACCTGAAACAATACCTGACTTTAGGTTAAAAATTGCAGGCTATTGGTATGATTTAAACATGAACATCAACATCACAAGTTTGCTGTACATTTTAAAAAGAAAAAAACCAAGTAATGTCCCGAATTTGGAACTTACACCGCACTGTACTGTACAACCCAACAGCTTTGATGAACATTTTGAATCTCTAAGAAATAAAAGGAATGGAGCAATATTATAACATTGAGAACTATGAACTGCGGCGTTCCAAGAAGATATGCAGCCGTTGTTGGAAAACACGGGAACACACCAGATACACAATTCTTCAAATTTCTGTAAAACCCATCATTTCAATGATGAATGCACATCACCACGTACACTATAGTGCTGTTTACTATAAAATAATGCGTTAACATATTTATATGTTTACAATAGAATACAACAATATGCTTACACATTCCAAGTTCCACATGTGGGTCTGGAATTGTTACCATTTATATACGTCACTCTATTGATTAAACTATTACGACGCTTTGCAGTGTTGCGTGATATCAGAGTGTATTTCATCATCTTCCGATATACCCGGTTGTCAAACAGATAATTAGTGGAAATAGTAGTTTTTACATCTTAACGAGAGCTGAAATAGTTGTTTCTATAATTAAATTATGCATGAATACTATGAGAAAAAGGCCATCACTAATCGTGAGGAGTTGTGATCAGGAATACAATGTGCAACACCTATTACATTGCTTGTCATCTTCAGTTTCTTTGTAATGATGTCTCTTACCATGTATTCAGTGACGTGAGCTGTCTATAGTATTCAGTGACATGTTCTTTCTCTCAACGGACTACAATAATAATATTACTATTTATATTATTAATACTAACACAATAATAATAATAATAATAATAATAATAATAATAATAATAATAATAATAATAATAATAATAATAATTATAATAATAATATATAATAATAATAACAATAATAATAATAATAAAAATAATAACAATAACAACAATAATAATAATAATAAAATAATAATAATAATAATAATAATAATAATAATAATAATACTAATAATAATGAGTCCGATTGTGCGTAGCTTCAAACCTTTACTTAAATGTGCTCGATTCCTGCATTATGGCCGACACGTGGTAATGTTATGGTGTTTGTAGCATGCATAAAGCATCGTCTTCTTTAATTGCCGTTGTTATGGAAAAGGCTACTATATAACCTACATGCATTAATTAATTATAACTTCTAGACTATTATTAACCTTCTGTGTATACATTAGTTACCCTGTCAAGAGGTGTATGTATTATAGCGATCTCGCTCAGGACGATTGGTCTTTCAAACATCATATGTTGCTACTTTTCACAAGCGTTGCATAATTCTACTGCACCCTTTCACCGATATCTCGGCCAGCAAATTACAACTTTGTTGTCTTAATTCCAACGCAACCTCGACTAGACGTGGGCCATAACAAACACTTCCTTTTACAGGGGATCGTCACAGATGCAAATCGTTATTTCTGAATTTGCCACATACCTTACATTGTCAGCTAAGACTGAATCTAACATTACTTGCAATTTGCACGAATAAATTGTGTTTCGCAGTTTTCATTTGATCTGTCTATGTTGATGTATACTTTCTTTTGATCATCAGTGTACAATGAAAATACTTAGCGTGCATTAATGAGCTTCCTGTTCTTATTTGTGCTATGGATTTCCTCCATTAACGTCTATAGTGGATTGAGTACATAGGGAGAGAAAGATGCGGCCATAAACATTCATCACGACGGAAATAGTGCACCAGCGAATTCGATAATTTGCATTTGCCATATAAGTAGAACGATTCATATTCGATAATTTTCAATTGCCATAGAGTGCAGTTTAATGTGTTGTCTACCTTAGATCTTGAGATTATGATATACTATTACTAGAGATGAGTTGGATTGCCGTAACTATCAGTGTTAAGTTTCTGATGGTGCCGTGATATAGCAGTGAAGACGTGAACGCACTCATAATATAGAAATAACAGTTAATTGTAAACACCATTCAGTATGATTGTAAACGCAATTACAGCAATATCATGATAATACTTGAAATAGAAGAGTAACTCTTAAATCTTAATGCATTATAAATATAAATATAATTACAAAACCATTCATTTGTTTCATAAAAAAATGGTATCACACGGAAGCTCGTTTAAAAAAAAATATTGTTATCTATTTAGCCCATAATTATCGGCCTCGTAAGTGCCAGAATATCGTTTCTCGAAGCTCTCTTATCCGCTAAGAGACCATAGCACTCTCTTAGCAGTGTATTAGCCATCGGAAAAGAGAGCGCTATGGTCTCTTATAGTGGATAAGAGAGCTTCCAGAAACCCTGAGGGCCTATTCTCGAAACTTACTTACGAACTTCTTAGCCTTAGAAGAACAGTTGGTAGCCATACTATAAGAATCGCTAAGATTGTCTTACGATCGTAAGAACGTTTCGAGAATAGGCCCCCAGATCGCTAGCTTACGAGTATGCTTATGGTCTTGTGTAGGATACGAGAGCTTCGTGAAACGATATCCTGGCGTATCCTGTATAAAACGACGACACGATAAGGTAACCACCAAACCGTAGTTATACCCCCAATCGTTGGAAACGGTACAGTCTAGATTGGAGTTGCAGTTACATTAGAGTTACTCCGTTGTGTACAGAAGTGCCAAGAATACGTGTGACGTTGGAAAGAGCAATTTACCTTTAGTACAATGTTTAGACTACTACTGATTGTGTTACGAACATGTGAAAACTTTACATGTTACAAATTACAATGAACGTAGTTATCCAAGGTGGGGCGGGTGGTAGCGCAATGATAGTTAATTGGACGGTGGTGGATTGAAACCTGTACACAATGTCATACAGAACATGGAAGACAAACCATTCAGGGGGGAATATTCTAGAAACGTTCTAGATTACGATGTTCTTAGCCTAAGAACGTGCTAAATATTTTCACAGCCATACCTTACGAATCTTTAAGATTGTCGTACGATTGAAAGAACGTTTGGAGAATAGGCCCTCAGATCTATAGATGGACGTAATTTTCAATACTGGGCGTAGATCTATATCGTAGTCTGCATAATACATTATTTAATAATGATATGAAATGATATATAATCTCGATATTAAACACGCATGGAAGCGACAGTAAAATATCGTGATACAATTTGAAGCGGTCGTAAAATATACATAGTAAGCAATGTACATAGGCGTAACAGCAGAATACTAGTAGTGTACTTATTGATAAGATGCGCTGTCTGTAGAGTGGCAATACAGATATAATCTTTGGCTTGTAATAGCCGGTGCTCGCAGGTTTACTGCAACATTCAGCACTACGGTTGTTGCGGGGTTCATCCGGTCATAAACTGACAAGTCGTGATGTACTTGAAATAATCTTGAAAGCTACTCTAAACCCCAATTTAAAAATACAAAAAGAATTATATAGTACAAAACGTACAAAACGTATTCCTTCAAACAATTTCCGCATTAGATCTAATACTGTACAGTACAGTATATGGAACCCATTTCTTACAAACGTCATTGATTAATAGCGACCTCACAATCTCTGCATTCATTAACCATTTATATGGTAACGGTATTACGCAAGATTACTAATACTTACCTACATACCAACACCTGAAAACTATTATTTACTATTACATGTATTTTTATAGCCGATTTTGTCTTTTTATTACCGATAGATAGAAACATATTATTTACTATTATTTTTTATGGCCGATTTTGTCATTTTATTTCCGATAGATAAAATGCCATGATTTATTCTTATCATAAACTAGAAATGTGTAACACCAAACTGAGTTTAAATGCGTGTTAATTCTCAGACTTGTACTGGGGAGTCGCTAACAGAGCAGAGATAACAGAACAGAAGTGTTGTTCTCATTAATGCTAGTTGATGATACATCGAACACACAACTCTAAGCATCATTAGGAGTATTGTTTAGTCGCCAAAGCCGGTGGTAAATTACTTCTTATTGATTTCTCTACAACGGACATATGGGGTTTGACAGATACACAACACTTTGTTATACACAGGGGACATATTAGGCCCAAGGATGGCTCCAACAATGGCCATTCTGTCCTATCGTGTCCACACGCTGAAGACATCTCATCTGGATGAAGTTAGATCTCAGTTTCTAAGTTCCAAGGCTCGGTATTATTGCTAAATTAAGTTAGTTTTTTCCGCAGAAGATTGAGTGAGTGAATATGGAGTTTAACGTTGCCGCTGGAATCTTTCACCCATTTGCGACGATTCCGCAGAAGAAGGTATACTTTGTTATATAAGTATCGATATCACAGCGAAAACAAAGTTAAGTGACTTGCTATGTCGCCGGGCCATAAGACAGACCTAGTAAGGTGGAAACAACCAGGAAACCCATGGTGAAGGACTGAAAGTGTCCTGCCAGAATCCTTTCTGATTATGCTAGAATCCTTGAACCTGACTGTTTTGGTGTGAATGTCAGGTAATATGATTACGAAAGTTTAAAAAAGTGTTTGCATATAAGTGAAAACTATTTGTTAAGTAGGCTATGCGAGTGGCAAAATATTTGCGTTCTACACGACAGGTAGAATTTCACCGCAGTTCATTGGTTGTTTTAACATTGTATACATAAACATTAATTACACAATAATCGCCATTCAAGCTCGTTCGGGTTTCTTCTATTTTTTTGCTCCATTATAATAAGTGTAAAAGCAGAAACTGAATAGTTCAGGCATTTATACCACCAATGAACCTGGCGTAATACAATTATACATCATTACAACACATATATACTTCTATTGGTACGTGAAGTTCAACATGGAGATTGTTCTATATTCGTCACACAAACACACAAACACCTGTATCCATTTCAGTTTCTAAGGATTCAATTTGCATATTTGATGTACTTCACTTCCGGTTTCGTAGACGTGCTTAATAATCGTAACTGACGTGGATTTACACTTGTCTTGAACATCACAGAGAATGCTCCAATCAGAGGGCGACCTCTGCATCGTTTCTGACCCGATGAACAATTCCAGTTACGTAGAATCCCGTCTCACTTCCGATTGGCCATTTACTCGGCGCAGACGGAGCATGGGTAACTGCATCGGACTGCGCCGGATTTAGCGCTAGTAGTTAAAAAACACACCTGCGACTCTTTTTATATTTGGTAATGCAACCAACACGTTTTCTCATTTATCTAAAATGTACAATCTAAACTATTTGTATCACAAATCTCTTAGTTCCTCACACAAAACAAACAAGCAAATATATAAATATAAACTAATAATATAACGGAAATAAACAAATAAACGGAAGCACTAGATAACACATAAATAAATAAACATAGATTAACTTGTTAACATTCATTCATTCATATTATCTCCTCTAAAACCACTTAGTCTTAATTTTGCCTAATATAAGAAGTGAAAAATATGTGATATAAACTTACTTACTTTTTTAATTACTGAAAGTTTGTTAGAATTGAATAATTGGTATAATTTGAAAAAGTTTGGTTTGTAGTAATATTATTTAGATAAATAACACTGTCTTGGAGCTTAAAATTTAGACTTTCACATTCGAACAAGTAGTGATATTCGTCTCCTATACTATTTGTATTACATAGTTTGCATATTCTATTAGTAAAACCTGAACAATCAGTTGGCAATGTAGTGTAAAATATCAATTTCCTATAGTCTAACGGAGTATAAGCGGGATAACGGTAATCATTGGACACGGTCAAAATAACCTTTCACAATCATTGGTACCAATAAAGCCAAGTCATATCTAATTCATAAACATTAAACTATTGGTAACTAGTGAGATGTGGAATAAGTAACTGGTTGTACTTGTGTAATCAAACCAAATGTATATATTTTCAGGTAAAACTTCGCTAGACCACTAGGTAGGTCAACGATCTGTGATAGTATGCGTTGAAACTCTAAAACGTGTGAAGTAAATAATGTCTGCATAATATAAGATATCATATGAGTAATTATATATAACTCCATCCAGTCGATTAGGGCGTTGAGAGTAGACAGCTATCAGGCAGGGTGAACTTCTTTCTCCATTCTTTTATGCCAACTATTTAATCTGTGTCATGCTTAGCATGATACCAACATATTGCGTTTTTACCTCCATTTTGAATAATATATACACTTCGCAAATGGTCAAATTCAAATACGAATTTTAATAGGCACATTGACTGTCAATTAGATTACGACGCATTGCTATCTGCGATGCTATTTATTCTCCGAGTTGCCCAGAAAAATACTCTCACTGACCCATCCCCTGGCGGGTCTCCTCGGAAATCCTTCCGCTCAGAAATCCTTCCGCTCATCTAATGGTCGCCCTGAATCCTTTTATGTCCGTACGTAACTGTCTGTGTCACACGATATCTACACGGAATGCTTTTAAATTAATTAATGGTAATGTGTATAATGAATAAAACGACAAACCGAAAATTACAGTGTGTTTGTGCGAATATCTAGAGACACCGTCATAGTTATCAGCTGGTTATGCACGGTATTTGTAATAAGATATGTGATGGTAGAATGCCATGACCTTTATCGGTTTTAAAGTAACACTTACAATAACAGGAACAAAATAAAAGAAGGAAGAATAAACTAAAGCATTATTATACAATGATTAGAATGAAATATCACATTGTCATGGATTCAACTACATATACATGTACATGTATTTAATTAACTTACCCGTTCGAAAATGTTGGTCCCATGTTCACTACGAGACAATAACTCTCTCGAAAGTAGTCTAGACCGCCATATAACAGTATCTCATTAGGCAATATGGCTGAGTGTTTTAATTTATAAACATGCAATCTATTTTATTTTCATCCGACACTTAAATACGCTCTTCTTCTTCTTCTTCTTCTTCTTCTTCTTCTTCTTCTTCTTCTTCTTCTTCTTCTTCTTCTTCTTCTTCTTCTT
>JAVCKZ010089039.1:0-25358 GCA_034780755.1 Lepetodrilus elevatus
TCACTCCATTCTAAAGAACAGAACATGTACTAGACATGTACTGAACATGTACTGGACATTAGAAAGGAGCACTACCCAGATATCCAAAGGAGATAACTCTGAACAATATTTTAGATTCCACAACTATAAATTAACAAAGTTATTTTTTTTATGCAATCTTATATCAGATATTCTTCAGTGGCAAACACTTCCTGGGTATCATTTCTTGAAACTCGTAATATAAGTACTTTCGTAGCAATCTCTGAGAGCGTTATGGTCTCATAGCGATGAGAGCTTTGAGAAACGATACCCTGGTTGTACATTATCACAAGATGCTTACAGCTAAGTATGAAACATTCTATTGATACTTGCAGGCGGTACACACGCTGGTTTGGCACAGATGGAAGTGCTGCCCCAAAACTATGTGGTCACTCTCTGGCACAATACTCTACCTGGGAGAACAAGATTGAAGAATGGCAGAACCCCATTCTGAGAAACAAGTAAGTCTCTGAACATTCCGTAAAGTTTGGGTGAAATAGTCCTGCGGCGACTAATTAATAAACCAATGTACCATCAATATGTAGTGTAATTATGTCTTGACTACAAAACTGACACACCTAGGACTAACATTCTAAGTTACTTGCCCGCAGAGCAAGTCAGGGCAAGTAGCAAAGGCATCAAAGGTGCATAATGTTAAAAAGTAGGTTTCCCGCAGTGCAATTTAACTTGCCCCTGTACGTCGGGCATACTTTAGTCCAGAGCCCTGCACACCAACAGTGTATAGCGTCAGTATACGACACCTGTCCATGTCTTGCAGCAACCTGCCTTCCTGGTACAAGTCCGCACTCTTCAACGAGTTGTACTTCGTGAGTGATGGTGGTAGTGTGTGGATCGACCCGTACCCGGACGGAAGTGGAGACAACTTCTTCAACAACGACAACGCTCTCGTCAAGGAATACAGCAAGTTTGTCTACCTCGAGGGTACGCTTATTCATTGAATAATCATTTGTGCTTCAAGCTTCTCCAATTTTGGTATAATTAAATATTAATCATTGCGTATGTGTGGAAGAATCCCATTGAGACATAACACAATAACTCACTCCATTTTTAGATTTGCTATTATGAATTATATATGGCTGGATATTATTTATCGAAGTTTGTTGTACCTTGATTTTTAGCTACGACAATTTTAATTTTAATTTTAATTTTAATTTTAATTTTAATTTTAATTTTAATACTTTCATGTTGTGACTGACTTTCACAAATATATGTAAGTAAGATTATAAGAAAACTCAAACTTTCAAAAACTGTTTCAGGACATGAATACCGAATGTTCAACACGTATGACGTACATCATTATGCATCATTTGCTTTCATCATGCTGTGGCCAAAAATTCAACTATCACTGCAATATGACATCGGTAAGTACGGTAACCCATTCCAGACGTAAAGTAAGAAATCAGTTGCTCACCTCTGTATTGATTTAAATGACTGCTATATAGGTCATAACCAGTCACAACCAGCAGAAATTCCATGCATTGAATTAAATGCATATATATCATGCATGTATTGACTAGGGCTGCTTTATTTGTCATAAGCCGGCTAGCCGCTTTGTGCGTGCATATCACATACTCTCGTGACCGGCGTACGACGGCTAGGATTTCTAGACTGGGCCTGCTGAAAACCATTTGGTACTGAGTAGACTGAGCCAGGCCCACCGTGTTTGTTTTTTTGCACTTCGCCACCACATGACCAGAGTCTCGAACCAGAAAAAAAACGGCTAGCCGATTCAAGGCAAAAGAAACGCAGCTATTTATCAAGCAAAGAGATGCTTGTTCAGTGTTGTAACATGTATACCGTTTCTGATCATCGTCAGCTCAATCTGTGGTCAACGAAGACCTCACTCGAGTCAAGTACTACATGTCTGGAGAAAAAGGCAATCTGAAGACTGTCAACACCGTGCCACATGACGTGGGTGATCCAGGTCAGTACAGACCCTACACCAGTTGTTTCCCGTCTCCAATGTGTGTCTAGCTGATAGCAATGTGTGTGTGTCTAGTCTCTTTTGCACCTACTGTCGTAATATTACTAATAAACCAATATCAAGACAAATCCTTGTGAGTGCTGGTTGTAGCACAGTGGTAGATTGTAGGTTATGAGAGCCAAGGGTACTGGGTTCAAACCCACCCCTGGGACCCGGCATCAGTGTCCGCAGAAGTTTCCCATGCAGTCAGGATAGGAAGCACTGTATGTGCCGTTAAAACGCAGTTGTCCTTGGTTTGTCAGCACCAGCAGGTGGTCACAGATTTACTGCAATTCTTTGTACTAGATGATGCAGGTTTCATACCACAATAAACCGACAGAATTCAATATGAACACTAAATATTTTTGTAAACCGCTAATAAAAAATCTTTGCACTGCAGCATAAAACAATAGGGATGTTCTTCCCGCTGCAACATAAAACAATAGGGCTGTTCGTTTTGCCACCGGCTGACCCCCAATCGGCAGCCGATTGACCCCGATAACCCCACAAACGTGCTCGATTTGCCCCATAATTCCACATTCTCAGCCGCCGGCAAGCACCCGCTTTGCCGCTATCGAAAAACCGGCTAACATGCGGCTTGTTGGATAAGAAATTGGGCAAATCGAGCGCGTTTGCAGGGTTACCGGGGTCAAGTGGCTGCCGATTTGTGGCAAAACGAACAGCCCTAATAACTCACTCATTTGTACTGTTAGTTTCAATAAAATTATATTTATTGTACATATAATCAGTAATATTACTAGTGATGTAGATGTTGATATGGACGTATTGTTTCCCCCTCCCAGAGGACGAGCCGTGGAAGCGTGTGAATGCGTACAGGATCCACCAGACGTCCAACTGGAAGGATCTCAACCTGAAGTTTGTGCTGCAGGTCTACCGAGACTACAGCGCCACCCGAGACAGAGAGTTCCTCCAGAACATGTACCCCAAAGTCAGGGTCAGTTCAATACTCGCCCGGAACGCCAGAACCATGGCTTTCTTATTTTCGTTTTGGTGTTGGGGCTTTCCGTGATTTATTTTCCAATTTCCGTTGGGGCTTTCCGTGATTTATTTAGCGCTTTCCTTTGGGGCTTTCCGTTGGGGCTTTCCGTGATTTATTTTGTGCTTTCCGTTGGGGCTTTCCGTGATTTATTTTGCGCTTTCCGTTGGGGCTTTCCGTGATTTATTTAGCGCTTTCCGTTAGGGATTTCCGTGATTTATTGTGCGCTTTCCATTGGGGCTTTCCGTGGTTAATTTTGTTAATTTTTAGTGGGAGGAGACCTGTAGTATATTGTGTTTGCAGTAAACATGCGAGCTCTGGCTGGTACTGACAAACCGAGAATGATAACTGCACTGTGACAATACAGATGGTATATTCTAGCATTGATCGTGAAAGCTAACTTCCACAGGCAAGGATGTCGCGTCCCTGGAAGGCTTCAAACTCAGGACTTTCGGCTTCCTTTGTTGGATGATCCACTGTGCTTAACACAGGCTTAATAACATGCTTTCAAGCATGGATATTATTTTTATTATTTATATTATTATTATTATTGTCGTCTTTATTATTGTTATTATGTATTGTTCTCACCTGACAGGGAGTGATGGAGACAGCGCTGTTGTGGGACACGGACAACGACGGCATCATCGACAACAGCGGCTTTGCTGACCAGACGTTCGATGCTTGGACAATGACCGGTGCCAGGTATGCTGCTGCAGTGGACACAGAAAGTCTGGCCACAAGATTACAAAACTTGTTCTTACTCAAGATTTTGTTCACAAATCCTGTCATCAAATTTTAGCATTAGCATGAAATCATACTCAAAATATTTCGTAATCTCAAGGCCTGGTATTTCCTGACAATTTCTTGAATAAGTTTCAACTAATATGTTCTAGACTATGAGGACCACATCTTCTATTGGCAGCCTCCATCTAGCTCAGTACAAGCAGGGCATGTGTGCACGAAACATTCAAGCCATGATATGAATGAAATAATCTTGATAAGGTCCAAAACATCCTCATCCTCTACTGATTCAGTTCATCTTGCGGTGACATGTGGCTCTACTGTACTGTCCTGTCTGTACTTTCTGTCAGACGCACCCACAGTTACCAAGGATCAACACCGCACAGTGTAACTGCGCATGCGTCTGACAGAAAGTAAGACAGAACAGCTAGAAAGGAGGACTACCCAAGTGTATTCTAGCCTATGAATTAATGTCTTCCTCTTCTGTTGGTGCTCGTCGCAAATGGGTGAAAGATTCCCACATCAATGTTAAACTCCATATTGACTCGCTTGTTGTGTTGGCGCAGTGCGTACTGTGGCGGCATGTGGCTGGCGGCACTCAAGATGATGGTGGAGATGGCTCGGATCCAGGATCTGTCGGAGGACATGCAGAAGTTCCAGAAGGTTCTTGATAAAGGCAGTCTGTCTTACGAGGAGAAACTCTGGAATGGTAAGTACGGCCACCAAATCCCATTGTCTTTGTGAGTACAGCCACTAAATCCCATTGTCTTTGTGAGTACAGCCACTAACTCCCATTGTCTTTGTGAGTACAGCCATGAAATCCCATCGTCTTTGTGAGTACAGCCACCAAATCCCATTGTCTTTGTGAGTACAGCCACTAAATCCCATTGTCTTTGTGAGTACCGCCACTAAAAATGTAATTTTCTCTGCAAGTCACTCTGCCATCTCTGACCCTAGGTCGTTACTATGACTACGACAGCAGCAGGAGTGGTCACCATGACAGCGTGATGGCTGACCAGCTGGCTGGACAATGGTTTTTGCGGGCGTCAGACCTACATGATGAAAAGGTATTAATGCCACTCGCAATAAATATTACAGCGTTTCAGGATTTGAAATTCATTTTTAAATATACCCAAATAATGATTCAAATTAAAAACAAATGTGAAATTTCTACTAGCCCATAGGATACCTTTTAACATGTGGAGAAATTGGATTGGGCTGCCGGACGAATATTAGTCAAATTTCTAGTCAAATATTAGTGAAAATTCTAGTTTATTTTAATATTTGGGAGAGACATTGTCAGCAAAAGTATGCAATCAGGTATGTGCGTGTGTCACAGAATGTTTACATACAGGATGTGTTCTCTCCACTCTCACACAGGTGTTCCCAACCGACCACGTACAAAGCGCTTTGAAGACGATCTACGAAAACAACGTAATGAAATATGGCAACGGAAATATGGGCGCAATCAACGGAACGAGGCCCGACGGGTCACGTGACACGAGCAGCTGTCAGGCAGAGGAATTCTGGGTGGGAATCGTGTACGGTCTCGCTGCCAATATGATTCAGGAGGTACAGAAACTGAGTAACCAGGACAATTATGTCTGCTGATATGAATCCTTATAGATTTCTTTAACACTCCATACGTCTTGGTTTCCAATCTTTTCGGGTATCTTCCCCAGGAAGTTCAATAATCCAAACAATAACATAACATATTTTTTTTAAATACAAAAGTAAATAAGCATGTAGACAAAATGGTAGTGCGTGTCTCATAACTTGTGTTCGCCGTGTCTGTCAGTATACTGTGTTTGTTGCAGGGTCTAATCACGGAGGGGTTCCAGACGGCGTGGGGGGCGTATCACACCACCTGGGAGCAGTACGGACTCCAGTTCCAGACGCCCGAGGCGTACATGACCAACAACTGTTACCGCTCCCTGGGCTACATGCGGCCGCTGTGTATCTGGGCCATGCAGTGGGCGCTCGAACACTGCCAGCCTCAGCTCCTCACGCAGGTCGCTGGGACGCCAGCTGATAAACAGATCGCCATGACGACCGTGGATAAAGAGATTGCCATGACGACCGTGGATAAAGAGATTGCCATGACGACTGTGGATAAACAGATTGCCATGACGACCGTGGATAAACAGATTGCCATGACGACCGAAGAGATTGCAGTGACGCTGATTGAGAGAGAAAATGGAGTCATTCAGGCATAGGAAGAGCCTGTTTTCAACACAGAGACAGAGAAAAAAGTTTTGGATATGACCGATGGATGAGATTGTCCATGTCAGTGACACATAGTGCTTTATTATCCAATCAGAGTTGCTCACACATAGTAAAGTATCCAATCGGAGTTGTTCACACATAGGCTATAAGCAATAGAAATAAACCTTTTGGAGCACTATTCTTTGCTAGAATATTATGGTCAGATCCTAAAAGAATCTTAAGTTTCCCTTGGTCCTTGGAATACCTCCAATATAAAGTGGTTTGTTTTCCTGCTATGTAGTGCCAATTTCTATTACTTATTTGCCATTCTAGAAGTTAGCAGTGGGTGACGGTCAAATTCTTACAGTGTTCCATTATGGGCTGTTAGATTCGGGTTTCCTTTTGAAATAATGACATGCCATGGTGACATCACACGTATCCTTGTTGCACCTTGAATGGCAGCTCAGGTTGTATACTCCCCAGGGAGTTGAGAAGCAATTTGAGTGCACAGATCCATTGACAGTGTAATAAGTGCATTTGAGCAGTTATTCTGGATATTTGCGCTATATAAATGTATAATAATAATAATAAAGTTTCCATGGTAACATCACAGGTATGTATGGTGACATCACATGGGTCTCCATGGTGACACAACACAAGTATTCATGTATCACACGGGTCTCCATTGTGACATCATGTACATAATGGCCTACTTTGGGCAGTTTCTAGAGGAGCTAGAGCAATGCTAGAGTTCGCGCGAAGTCGCGAAAGCAAGGCTAGAGTGACGTCACGAACATGCGCACGAAGCACGAAAGCTTCGCGATGACACTTCCGGTCTAAACTAGCGTAACCCCGAAGTAGGCCTATGGTAACATCACACATAGTCTCACCTGGCTTTCTAATTAAGGTGTTCCAATCAATGAGGCAGCTTTCAAAGTTGACTACTCTGGGACATGGATTTACAGACTTTCCAGGCCACAGCCTTATGAATAACTGATTTATGCATTTTACATATCAATATATACATCTACTGTATAGCATTTTAGAATTGTTCTCCAGTCTAAGAAATGATGGATCAAATTGAGATGAAATCCAGGAATGGAAAATTATTTACAATGAATACTTGAGAGGATTACGTAGATGAATGTTTTATTGGCGTACAAGGGCTGGCTATTTTTGCTTGGTGGAGGAACATGTGACAGTGTCGTATTATAAATGTTTTATCTTTGAACTCAAATTGAAGAATCAAAATATGCTGTTTACTGTGTTCCATACTATTTACAATGTTTACACTATGCACACGACAGATGTATTCATATTGAATCTTGCAACATGATTTGTTCTGTATTTTGGCCATGTTGACTATTTTTACTTACGATGAGCACTGGTTTTTACTTTCACTCCTTGTATAGTTTTGATGTTGGGTCTGCCTACTTTTGTTTATGGGTAAATATTCCAATTTGTTGATTTATCAGGTAAAATACTTAAATATTCCATATTATTTTCCTTTATTTAAAATTCGAAAGAACACCAATAAAGTTCAACTTCAAATGTCTACTATCCATTTATTACAATGAAGCCTATGTTAATTCATCCACAATTTGTTATTTTATTGCATCACTGCAAGGTCTGCCACTGTTTATTATATATACATGTTGTATATACATGCACGATGGGTGATGCAATACTGCAGTGACCTGTATTTACACAACTTCCATCCACACTCGTTACCATGTGCTTATAGGTGAAAGATTCCCGCTGCGACAGTAAGCCCCAAAGCATTCACTCTATTGACACTGTATTGAGATATTACAACTATAATATCACAGAATTTGTAAAATTTACGTATTTCCTATTACTGTAGCTCTACTGGTAGACAGGTAGTGTTTCTAGGGAAATAATCCAGATCAATGTGCATTTAGATTAACTGCTAATAGGCTATTTCTATATTGTCAGCTAGTATTGCAGTATTTAATAATCAAATTATATATAGCATTGCCCGAAACTTTTGTAGATGTTAGTTGTATAATTGTTTGGAGGGGGGGGGGGGAGGGGATTACTTATTATTTTGTTTTAGGATGTGAAGGTGCTTTTCAATATACAGTGCTCCCTCGTTATAACGCTGAAGTTGGGTCCATGACATGCCACCCGGGTTATATGAACAAATATAATTGGAGGGGAAAAAATAATAATTTTAATGGGGTCCATGTTGGACCACGCGTTGTATCCGAATCCGCAGTGCATCGAAGGGCGTTATATCGAGGGAGCACTGTAATTCCATTCATCTTTTTCATTTTAGTAACATCAAATGCTTTATATGTAAATAGTGCACAAGCCTCTTTTTTTTTTACTGTTTTGGGGTCTTGGTGCATTATGCTTACCCAGATTAGTTTTAGAATCAGAGATGCGGAGAAGTGATGTATGAATTTAAACATGCAATATTCAACAAGCACATATTTTCCGTCATACCCATTTCTATGATCAGCTTCCAATAGGGCTTCTATTACTGGTGACAGTGCATTTATGTGTTCATTTATCTGTCTAAATATGGGCAGCCACATGCTTGAAGTTTTTGCACAAGAATTATGTTTATGTTACTACTTATATTATAGCCTCAACAACAAACATTCATGAACGTTATTATGTTTATGTTGTTATGGAACTAATATCTTTTTCCGTGCATGAAGCTCTCATAAAATATCACAAAGAAAGATCTCTCATTCAAATTGAGATTAATTTTACTCCTAGAAACAATGTCCATGTAATGTCTATTGGCTGTTGTGTTTGTTGTTTCAAGCATATATTGATTGGTGTGTTCAGTGATCTCTATATTTGTTAGATTAATATTTACATCATAAGAATAGATAACAAATAGGCAAAATGAACAGGATACATAATAATTGGAAGGCTGATTTTAGTTTGTCAAATGGACAATACCATTCTACAATAGAAAATCGGCAATCTGCTTCATGTGATATAGAACATCTTGTACAGTATAGTTAATCAAAGTTGACAGTTGTCCATTTCCAGTTATAGTCCGTTTGTGTATTTATTTATGTTTTACATATTTTTGTGTTTGTCTTTTAGCAAAGTGAACTGTCATTTTGTCTTTTGTATTGTCAGTTATAATGTTGATTTAAGAGTTTTCTACTTCTGTCAAATGAAAAGTTAATCTAAAAATAGAATTAAATCCCATATTCACAGTACATGTATTTTCGATTCAGATATGGATTTATGCTATATATGTTTTCAAATGTTATTTATCTTGTAGTTGTTTTTAATTGTTGTAAACATATTATAACCTATGCAAACTTTAAAATTGATGCAATCTCTAGATAGTTTCCTTAATATGATTCTGTAGTTTTGTAAATTCATTAGCTAAACAAATATGACTGGTAGAAATATGTCTTGCTGAAATACAACTGAACATATGCCATTATGGTAATCTTGACCATAATTATAGACAACACTATTAATCTACATTTCCTATGTAATAGTTTGGAGTCTTTTCAAGCAATTAATTAAATTAATTAAATGTTCCTACAATAATGTTGAGTTGATATGCTCAAATATGTACACGTACATGTATGTATGTAAATTGATGCAATGTAGTTATTTTATATTTAACCCTCCCCCTGATGGTTTAGACACAGATACTGGTCTTTATGGCATCTCCTGTTGCCTCCAGCATGGAGAAGGTTAATAGCATCTGTCTTGACTTGGCCACTACTTCAAAGAAAACGATGAGTAGACATTGTGACGGAGAATTCTTACCCACTCGTTCACTGTTGTTTACAAGTAATGTGATGTTCAAGCAGAATTGAACAATACAATGATCAAATGACTGTGATATGTGTACATGCATATATGTATTCCCATATACACAAACTGAACACCTCAAAAAGAGTTACACTGGGAACTATACCAAGAAAGCCTTTCGAATTTTTGTTTCGCTGTAGCGGTGAAAGTAACCACACTTTACAACAATCTCAATATTGTTATCGTACTCGGTGTGACCACACTTCTATTCACTCCGGAATAATTCATCACAAGTAATGGACCACGTATTACCATGCTCAAAGTCCCTTGGCCCAACAAGCTTAGCACCTTTCCATCTATATCTTCAATGCACTTTCTGTGTTTGAAAATATTTTACGCTATATTTCTCATCTTTCAATATTATGAGTCAGTAATGTTTGTTGTCGACTATATGTTCAATATTCCCGTTGATACTTAACCCCCTCCCTGCTGGATTAGGTACAGAAACTGCTCTTTAGGGCATTTCCGGTTGCCTCCAGCAGGGAGGATTCATTCATTCATTCATTCTTTGACTTTTGACATAAACAATATGAAATCTAAACAATTATGCTTTGAAATACTTTCTTAACATTAATAGATAACACTTCCAGCCAAGGTGGTTCATGTGAAGTGGCTACAATATATTTCCCTATATAGATAGTATTTTTAGATGTTTTACTTATATTAGTGTAAACTATTGAAAATGCTAGGTAATGGACTTGTTTATCAAAATGAATAGTGGTTATTATATTGCATGATGAAACTACCGGTAATATAAGTTATCAGCGTGATTTCCGGGGCGTACAGGTTTTTACAAGCTGAAATTTCTAGTAGTCCCCGAGACCAAAGGTCGAGGTGGCCTACGAGAAATTTCAGCTTGTAAAAACCCGTACACCCCGGAAATCACGCTGATAACGAATTTATCCAAAATCGTAATAGTTAAACACTATAAACTTACACGATTATGGATTTTCATGCCGAAATATATTTGTAACGTATGGTGTGTAATGATATTAAAACAATAATTTATGTCCCACTATGAGGTCATAACTGTTATGTGGATACGACTTTTCACAGGCCTTCTCTCAACCAATCAAATCGCTAGAATCGACGCATATTTTGGATAATTATATATCTAAAGTCAAATGCAATGATATTTTTTTTAATATTGTTATGTTTATATGCTAGATACACTATTGACCCTCTCCATGCTGTGGACAATTGAAGATGCCATAAAGAGCAGTTCCTGTTCCTAATCCAGCAGGGAGAGCGTTAACGCTATGCGAACAAATGGTCGCGCGAATTCGTACGCGAACGAACGTTTCATTGCGCGAATGTTCACATGTGAAGTCACGTCGTTCGTTGGCATCCAATATATGATATTAAAACCTAAATTTGCTCTCCAATTCGCGTATATATACTGCGTATCTGTCTAATACCGTCTAGAGCTTATGATTACTAACTAGCGTATAGTATGGAGATACAAATCTACCATAATCATATGACTCTGTATCGACAATGACAACAGCTTTTCTGTTCTAAATATAACAGTGCTTTGACATAAATATTAACTGACCCGTGTTTTTCCCCCAACGGCCAGACGATTTATTATGAACACAAACAATCATGGGACTTTGGGAAGGAATTCCAAAATAAAACTGACGTCACTGGTTGTGGCAGAATGTTGTTCACCAATCTCAGAGCGTAGATGTAATATTAATTATGGGGATAAAATCATATTTCTAAATTAGTAAAAAAAAATATATAAAAAAAATATATTTCTAAATTGGTAGAGAAAATATAAAAATGGTCTATTTGTCAGCGAAACAAAGTCGTATCAGAATATGTATTAGGATAGACTCGTTAATGACCTTTGACCTACGCAAAGATTATCTTGTCAACTTCTGTTTTGTTTAAAAAGAACTTTTTAAAATTAACACAAAATAATGTTTTGCGAATTGATATATAATTACGTTTGTGCTTATTATCATGGATGTGTCCATATGGAAAAGAAATAGCATCGAACCTGATTTACCTTTTCGAATTATATACCTTTATTTTTCTCTCTGAAGATTTAAAACAAAGGTATATAATTCGAAAAGGTAAAACAAAGACACACACATCATCGATCAAGCCCCTGTACTTTTATATCTCAATGTTATGTGCTTAGGAAGTTCATTTTCCATGCACCTAGGCTATCTTCTCCACTGGTGACTCATAGACAGATCTGGCCTTGGGAATAATAACAATGATATTCACTGCAGTAAAGTTACATTATACCCATATAATGCGAGAATGAGACACACATAATCCTGTTTATCGACGTTTACGTTCTTATGGCATTGTGTATATGTGCCATTGTTCAAGGTTTTATTCCCATATCCGACATTAACACACATTTTACTGAGAGGAAATACAAACACGATGATTTGACTCTGGGGTAAAAAAAAATAAGTACTTTTATAAAGATATTTAAAGCCGTTGTTCCATATTATTTGAATTCCATTTTAATTTTTTTTTCAAAATACACTTGACAGTTTATGTGAAATGAAAATAGTACTGACACTACATAGTAGTTCTATTGGGGCATTGAAATGGTGTGTAGCATATATTGTAAGCTAGGGGTCAACGATATAGATGATATATAGATACTAGTACTGATGCACTGTATACAAACAAGGGCAATGTATTAACACTGTAACTCTTATATTGATAATTACGTCCATTAACACATTTGGTAGGTCCCGTTACACAAAACTATCGTAGTGCTAAGTGTTGCAAATCCCGTACATTAACATATAAGTTTAGATGGAGTGTAATGACATTACAAATCAAATACAATGTTCAGATTATAGAGTTGAGATAACTTGCAATGGCCTAACAGACCGACTGAAATGTACAGTAGGCATACGGATTCATGTATTTTGAATGTTCATACAGATAACTTTTAAAGTTAGAATATATCATCACAGATTACTTCAAAGTATGATTGCAAGATATTAAGATAACTAAAATAATATTTGTGAATACTACACATGCATAGAACACACGCGTACACACACACATACACATACATACACACACATACACATACATACACACACATACACACATACACACACACACACACACACACGTAAGTGTTTACACATAATCAGCTAAGCTGTATAGCCATGGGTTCTTGAAATAGCTATTTTATGCACATACCAATATAATTTAAGCTACGGACCCATAAATATTAAGTGAGGGATGATATTTTAGTATGCTCAGTCTACTTTGAAGGCTACGAGGGATGAGGGAAGCTCTGAACCAATCTGTGTGTTTACAGTGTGTTTGTGTTTCGTCCTATGTAGGATTAAATAAGACTCGTTGTTAACTTAACCACACGACCGGCTGCCGATTCTTACAATCTTCGCATTTAGTATATACTTTAACTTATTTGTCTTGTAATACAATAGGTTGTCATCTTTCTAGACTGTGTACATGTATACAGGAGAGAACGGGAGGGAGGGAGGGAGGGAGAGAGAGGGGGAGAGGGGGAGAGAGAGATGGAGAGAGAGGGAGGGGAGAGAGAGAAAGAGAGAACATCACATTGTTTTCATTAGCCACAAATGTTATTATCATGAAAATCCACTTTGAATGTGTGGATGGATAAACGCATGAACGGACAGAACAAAGAATGAACAGACAGACAGACATGCACACACACGCGCGCACACGCACACACATGTTTAATTGTCCAATAGTTTTCCCACAGTATAGGGAGAATCTTCGGAATCCCCCTAAAAATGTACAGGTAAAAAGAATATTCCTATAATATTATTACTATTATTATTAATTAACTGTTCCTTCTACCAGAGCAGATGGACAGATATATATTAGCCACGGTATGACATTAATAAGGCTTCTCATCTAGACGTCATAGTTCTCTTATGTGTGCTGTTACTAACGGGCATATGTTTGACCAATCGGTTGTAATGTTTAGTAGATACCGAATAGCGTCAATGAAGAAGCATGTGCAATATAGTACTTCCGTATCTATAGGTTAATTCGACTATTTATCACAGTTTCCGAGATGGAAACAACGGAAGAACGGACAGATAGACATACTAGACTTTGTTCTCTCTTTCTCTCTCTCTCTCTCTCTCTCTCTCTCTCTCTCTCACACACACACACACACACACACACACAGACTTGATTATCCAATGGCATAATATTATACATTCGCAATATAGTCAGAACCGAAATGAAAAAACGAATAGTAAAACGAATAGTAAAACGAATAGTCCTATAACGTGCAAGCATACAATGACATTTTCCATAGCTCAATATCATAAAATTGACTGCTCCTTCTAATACAACTTCAGATGGACAGATATATCTCAATCATGACATGACATTAATAAGGCTTCTCATCTAGACGTCATAGTTCTTTTACGTGTGCTGTTACTATCTAACGGATATAAGTTTGACCAATCGGTTGCAATGTTTAGTAGACACGGAATAGGGTAAATGAAGAAACATGCGCAGTATAGTACTTCCGTGATCGGCTAAATCGACTATATTTCTCACTGTTTCCGAGATGGACGTAAATGTGCGTTCGTTCTTAATGTATAGTGTTTGACCTAGATTTAGACGAATAACCATTTGTCATTCTGGTTGTATGTTATTGAGATATTAACATTAGTTGATGTACGGTAGATCTTAGCAGGCACCACAGGGTCGGTATTCTCGAAACTCCGTAACTTAGGAACTTCTTAGTCAGAAAAGTGTTATGTTCTCATTAAGAAGTTCTTAGCCAAGACGTTTCGAGAATACTGGCCCTGGTTTCCAAAGATTGTTCGTAAGTCTTTATATAGCTGCAGTTCTGTAACTAGAAGATGCGCCGTTTGCTAATTTGCTGCGCGAACGGTGTTCAATTCAATTAAGACGGCATCAATTTGATTTAAACAATATTTAGTCTCATGAAAGAAAATACACACAAGACATTTAACAATACAATAATATACATAAAGCATGAGAGGTGATTGATAAACAAGATAACATCATATATTATTGTCGCTCCCAAATTTACGATTGATACTCTCTGAATTCCAAACAGTAGACCTTTATCCCCTAATTAACTGCAAGTCTGTAACTAGAAGATGCACTTATAGTAATGCAAATACAAAATACTTGTCTCATAAATATATCTAAAAATCTGTTGTATGTCTCTGATTTCAGCTATTCTTCTATAGCAGTACAACGGATTTCTATTAAAAGCTGCTCAATTTTACCTAGAAAGAAAAGAATAAATCAAAAACGTGACCCGAGGTTGTTCTTTCGCTGACTACAATAGTATATCTATCCCCTCAATTAGTGTTTTGCATAAACCTCACACCGTTACTCTTAATAATATAGCCTGAAGCTTATAGCGTGAGAGATTTGTAATTTTGTTAACCAAATTACATGTTATATCTGTATATTCAAATGCTAATTTATTATTTAAGATTCGACCTACTCCCTGCGGCAATTAATGCATGGCAGCGGGCAATTAATACATGGCTGGGAGCAATTAATGCATAGCAGAGTTATCCAAGGTTGAAAACATAAAATCTGTACTTATGGCATTTGCATGTATTATAGCCGCTACTAATTATAAACTCTGTATATAATGGTTGACCTACAAGAGAATGCTGACAGCGACTTCTGGAACTGGGGAACCTTTCACAAAACTCTCGTATCCCCTAAAAGACCATGGCGTTCTTTTTGCAGCGTATATATAGCTATCGGCAAAGAGTGCGTTATGGTCTCTTATGGGTGGATAAGACAGCTTCGTGAAAGGATATCCTGGTCAGTCTGTATTCATTTGCAGATGAAACACCTCCGTATAGGTGACTATAGCATATGTAATTAGTTATAGCATTATCGTGTTATCCTATATTGATTGATAATGTATGTGTTAACCAATTATTTTTTTCTTACTTTTTATATCTTTTTTAATTATTTGTTTGTACAATAGACGGTGTTGTTTGTTATGTAAAACAAGACAGGTTAGGGGGGACAAGACAGGATGGGGGAAATACATTATAATACGTAAAATATATATACGCGCATACTAAGAAAGAAGCAAATGTAGTTGAACTTGATAGTGTAAGAAGTAAATTGGTAACTCAGATATGGTGATCATAGGTTTAGTGCAACATTCAGCTCAACGGATATTGCGGGTGTCCTCCTGCCTTAACAAACAAGCCGAATATAAGTGAAAGAATCTTGAAAGCGGCTCTAATCCCCAGTAAAAAAAGTATTAAATATGGTTTGTCGGAATGGGAAAAGTCTATAACAACCATTAGTTCGTGTTAACGGCGAATGACACCATATTTATATGGAATGCATAGCAAGTTCAAGTTCAAGTTTTTATTTTCTCCACCACCCACGGTGGTACAGGAGAATATTACATTGACATTGACATTGACATTGATATAGAATTCCATAATCCTTTTTGTCAATACCTTCTCATACTGTATATATATTTGTTAAAAATAACCTTGTCAAAATATATTATGTGTACTTTCATAAGAATAAACATTGTTTACGTCATAATTTCTATTTTATTCCTAATCATATACAATGCGAATACGTGAGCAGTAGACAAATTGGGTGTTTCCCCATTTCGCAGTAAATATATATGAAATATATTTTATTTGAATTCTCCCAGCTATACTATTACCTCAGTCAACGACACTCTGGTCTGCGATTCCGTCGCGACATTCAAAAATAAAAATAAGAACATCAATGTCTACTATATTCTGTCCGCCTCTTTGCACGTCAAAAAATGTTTAATCTAGATAAAACAGACTCTCGTAACGCTAAAAGGATCCCATTGTACGAACAGCTCATGGCATGGCGGCCAATGGCGGAAGACAATGGCATGTTTTTGACATAGGAATTGATGTCACCTGCATATTTATCCAACGACATGGACACATTTCCTTAAAGCGAAGCCTTATCGGCAATGCGTGTGTGTTTCTGTGTATGTGCGTAGCGCGCTGTCGGGCGGCTGCCAGTCGTCTTGATGACGTCATTTGACCATGACCTGCTTTCAGAGATGAAGCTTTGTACATAGACGAGGAATAAACCCTAAGATCACTTCACATGTGAAAGCAGCATTGAGAAGTTGACAGTCTGCCTATTTCTCCAGACCGTCATACTTATATTGAACCTTGCTGGTGAAAGACGAATATTTAAGACGCTTGTGAAATTTGTTCGTCAAATACTTTATCAAGAACCATTGGACAGGACTTCGTATACGTTCTCACACCTTCTGGACGCAATTCTATCTTCTGTCTTGGGCAATTCTACCTTCTGTACAAACGTCTTGGACAACGCAAGTCTACCTTCTGTACAAACGTCTTGGACATTGACCTAGGGACCTGATCGATTCTGTATACAAGAGCGTGCTAAAGATATTCGATACACAGTGTGTGATTTTAAACAGTACTTTCGTAAGTGTGTCCCTACGGACAAATCGATTAGTGTCCTTGTTTAGGTATATTGACAATAATACCAACTCGTGTTGCAATCTATTGTTTGTCTATCTTATCTACTTGACATATTGATTGTTATTGCATGCGACAGCTGTGTTGGAAATCAACGCCGAATGTATGGCTCCTAGTTGCGTCCCATGGCTCCTAGTTGTGTCCTACATAAAGATCAAGGACACAAGCACATGACACTTCCACGTATATTTCAATTATAGAATCCCATAGTCTTACATATTTTGTTGGTGGGCCAATAACCTGAATACTAATTTATGTCCTAAGAGTACACTGGTTCTTTACTCCGAAATCCAATTTTGTCAAGAGTTGCTCATAAATTTAAAACGTGCACCAACTTTGGACGAAGGTTTCTCCCCAAAACGTATTTCAAGATTTTTAATAATTTCTGCATTATTAACTTGAACGGGATTAACTAAGAATCCTGCTGCCGAGGGCTGTGTATCGTACACCAAGTGTCTTGTTATACTAAACCCAGTCAGGAAGAACACACAAGAGTTCGCGTTAACTTTACCCTCCTCGGTGCAAATAACAACTCTTGTAAACACACCTGTTCCTGTTGTGGCCGTTACATCTGTCGTCTGTCGCGGCTACAGTTACACCGCACTGGATTGTCGGCCCCTTGCTGTCGAATCCCAATATTTACGTTGTGGACAACGTACGAGACCTCTACTACCGCTTCCTCCCTCCGACTGTCAACACACACCGGGCAGACGACTCACTTCCCAAAAAGCAGACGACAACTTTCACTTCCTAGGACTCAGCCACTTGAACAAGTTCTGCAGCATCTTCTTGCATCGTCACTTCTGAGAGGATAGTTTTTGAAGGTAAGTGTCCTTCTGCACCAAGATACGGTCAATGTATATGGACAGGTATACCTGTAATGCATGCTAACTAATTATATATTGGAATACATTTTCTCTAATATTTTTTTTAAAATTAAAACGGTAAAAGTAAAATAGTGTTTTAAATACGTCAAAATAAACATAAACATCATGTTAGAAAGTGTTTGACCTAATACAGCAGTGTTATTCTAAATCATAGCATTCGTGAGAATATTGAAAATTAAATTTAAAAACTTTAGTAATTTGTACTATGAATCAAATTAATCTATGGTCATATGACATTGTATGAAGACTGATTAACCCTCTCCATGCTGAAGGCAACCGGAGATGCCCTAATGAGCACATGCTCTACCTACAGAGCTTGGCTACTCCAGACTTCCATAGTCCAAGTATCCGAGCAGATGTATGTAGAGCATGGAAAGAGCCGTGCATGTGCCTAATCCAGCATTGAGAGGGTTAATCCGAAAAATGCAAATTCCTAAAAGAGCACACGTGCACATAGACACATACTTCGTCCACTCCCATTTCCACCCCACTTCCTCTTAATACTTATGATAATCAGCTAAAATAGATACCAACCTTAACAATTACTTCACTAATGATCAGTCGTAACTTCTCAGCAGGATGTATGATCGGCAATGTCACATGTCCGACAAAGTTGCAATCATGCAATAGTTCTATTCCTTGCGTATCACGTATACGTCCGTCATGCATCTACGTTGTATACACACCCCTCTACTCATGTTTCTTGTAATACCTTAATTAAACATCGATCAGTATAATACACTTCAGACTTTATCTAACTGACGTCACGATACATACTCCTCAACTCAAAAGTATCGTAGTACCTTATTTGAACATCGATCAGCATATACACTTCAGACTTTATCTAACTGACGTCACGATACATACTCCTCAACTCAAAATGATCGTAGTACCTTATTTGAACATCGATCATATACTTCATAATTTGTACAGCCGAGTTTGACGTCACGGTATATACCTAGTACACCTCACCTCACAGCTAAAGGCGATTTTAGATGACGTTCTTAGATGACGTTGGATGACGTTGACGAATAACATGTAACCACACACTTGAAAGTCTTTTCGAATACAGCTCTCCATAGTTTTGCATTGGAGACTTTGTCAGGAATTCCAATGGTGATCAATTTTTTGTTGTAACTGGGATGGAGGCATTTGTTGTCATTGACATTAATAATAATTAAAACGTCTTTAATTTATCCATATGTCATTGTATATTATCTTATGTAAAGGTCTTATTTTATATGATGATTATTTTATTAGTTGTTGTATAACATGTATACACAATCTTGACATTTAGTTCTTATTGCATCATATATAATTAACATGTCTGTAAATTATCCATGTGCACTTTAGTATCTTATTTTATACATAGTAAAGGCATAGGGGATTTTCCAGTCTGCCTATTATGTCTTGTCTATACACAGGACTTTGAATTACTTATAATAACATATTATACTATCTATCTATATACTATATAGTAAGATATTATATATCTATATATATACTATATAGTAATACTAGACTATATAGATAGATAATATAATATATTATTATAAGTAATTAAAAGTTCTATGGTCGATACTATATAATATGTTATTATTATTATTTGATTAAACCAGTTTATCTTGAAGAGATACCTTTCGGGTGTGCATTTCATGTGATGAAGTGCTTCACATGTTTTAAGTTAGGTTGTGCTCTCTTGATTTTAACTGCTGCAATTATTGAGTGCACTTGGTCTAACGAGCACGAAACAACAACAAAAAACACGAAAGGGGCAATCCAGGTCTAAATTATTGATGCCTCAGGGATGAAAGCCTGGAAGATGTTTGCAGAGGAATCACGTGTTCGTTGACTTCCGCCTTTTGTCTTCCTGTACCCAAACGCACGAACTGCTGTCCGCAGCACTCCTCTCCCCGCTACCGCCGGTAAACATTCCTCGGTGCACGTCGCCCGAATACACCCCTTGTTTCACACCGAACACGACGAATTGTTTCAAATTTAGTATGTAGCTTAATTTAGTGACCAAGGAAAACTTTGACATTGTCATATAGGCCTATTTAGTATTGTGACCCGTAGATGTGAGATTCCGAATAACCGTAAATAAATATAGAGAAAAACGGCGATATTTCGTAAGATATATTTACTGTCTTACAGTTCTTTGTTTATATAATACAATTTTTTATTTTTTTTTTAAATTCGAGTTCAGAGCCGCTTTCAAAATCTTTCACTTATATCACGGCGTGTCAGTTGAGGGCAGGAGGAAACCCGCAACATCCGTAGCATACTCCTTATATAGTTCTTCAATGAAAACTGGTTTGGGAAATCCATTTTCGAATTGTAATTATCATCGTGATTTCGCAATTAACCCACCCTAAATGCTTCGATTGATTGATGGATTCATTTGATACCTAGCACCGCTGCATTAACCTACACCACCCACTCACCCACCCTACCCTAATTCAATTCCACCTTAGACTATATATGTATCCACCTACGAAAATAAACAAACCATTGCGTCATTTCAACCGCAACATTTTCACGTCGGGTGTCGACGTTTTCAATGCACCGTAGGACAAACCTATCAAGCCTGTAGTAACACGTCAGTACGCGTAGTATCTAATGACAGTAAGCGTGGTATCTAATGACAGTACTAGTGGAAATCAGTGTCCAGCAGATTGTAAGCAGTCCATTGAACAATCCAGTTCCGTAGCACCAATCCCTGTTTCTAGTCTTGGCTGCAGTCCCAAACTGTCCCAATTCACCAAATCGGGGCACCGCGCCAACAAGACGTGTTTGTTTGGGGTGTATCTCTGTGAATTGATGACGACATATACAATAAGATCACAGATACAATATCAAACACACATTTTTCCAATTTAAATATAGATCGATAATAGAATAAAATAGCAGTACGCTTGTACTAAAGAAGTAAAATAAAATAAAATATATATTTCGCGATCTCTCTTGATTTTTAGTGATCCATAATGAAGGAATAATTAATATTCACAACTTTCCGATTTCAATTTAAACAATTAAAATTGTAACTGCCTGAAGATGTTGGCAATTGTGCCGACGAAACGTTGCACTTTAAGATCATACCATAGTTTCATGTAAAATACATAGACAATATTTTTGATAAATTTAAACAATAAAATGACAGTAACGCCCAAATGAAAATTACATCTATTTTCGGTCACCATGATACTTTTCGCAAGTCTCAGTGAGTTCTGGAAAGGTGGATCTATTACCGGTAGCAACGCCGATGTTCGGTGCTAGTTAGACCGCATATATGGAGTCCTTGACGGAAATTCCCTATTTGACCCGCGGCTCGTCGTACGTTAAAGCAGATAATCCTTTGACAACCTCTGGAAAAACGTCGTCAAGCCTAGAGTCACTTCAGCCTTGGACGAGGATTTCACCTCTCGCCTGAGATCTGGCTGGAGGTGTTAACATTCTGTGTCTTGCGGTTCCGCGTTCGAGGAATTGCCGGATTTCCGTCTCTTGGAATGCGCGTGGAGACCGGAAGTATGTTGGAATTTTCACTAGTATTGGTGTAAAATAATGAATAATAATTTGTATGCATTTATATAGCGCCGCATGCATGCCCCCTTATAATGCTGGTGCTCTGTGGGCGTATCAAGTATCTGGGGGCTTCTTCACCAACTGTTCTTAGCCATGCTATAAGAATCGTTAAGATTGTCGTACCATCGTACAAGAACGTTTCGAGAATAAGCCCCCGTGTTGGTAAACGTTTTGTTACCTGTCTAATTGTCAACTAGCATTGTTTTCTCAAGATCCTATTGAAATAAAAACCATCTATAGTATATAATAGACACATATCAAATGAAACTACGATCTACAGATATCAACGGCGACCGGAACTACTAGTAGACCTACGGTAGCCGGTGCTCGCAGGTTTACTACAACATTCAGCGCGCTACGGATGTTGCGGGTTTCTTCCTGCCATAAACTGACAAGTTAAGTGTGATATAAGTGTAAGAATCTTGAAAGCTGCTCTAAACCCCCATTTTGTTTAAATATTAAATAAAGACCTATAGTAAGTAATCTATGGACAACATTAATGCGAGACGTCTATAACAATGATTCGTGGTGACATTTGAATGAATGAGTTTATTTATTCAAAGTCAAAGGTCACAGGGCATGTATACAACATATGTAACAAAGTACAAACCATACAAGAATTGTAATACAGCAGATGTAGACATGCACATGTATATCGAGGAACGGTAAATATGTATGCACTACACATGAACAGGCTCATGCATCTTGAATGCATGGAACACATATTTAGATACATTGACAATAGTTGCAGCATATTCGGAACATTCGGGTTGGCGGCGACCGTACTGTTCCAACACATGTCAATGATAGGTCACAGGTCATAGGTCACTAGGCGTGAACAGCCAGGTGCTGTATGGCTTAATTCATGTTTGTGAGGTGAGGATGAACTGGCGGGAGACATCTTAACGGGCGATCCATGAACGGATGTTGACACAACCCTAAGGGAAGTTAGAATCGTGGTGTCCTTAATTCGCCGGATAAGTGTATAGCTATACAGCATAATTGATTACGATTGTCGGTTATGAATGAACATGTATTACACGAAATGCTTTCGGAAATAAGTTTTTTTAAATTAAAACCCCGGTAGGTATGGATGATACTTTCGGGTTTTTTTTAAATCACTATAGCATCTGGTACATTGGTGTATGAGCCATAATAGGTTTGTTATGATTGCATACATCTACCAGATCATGTTATATTTGCAATAAAAGCCTAAACAGATAATTGTGCAACTAATTAGTATTGTATTACTAGTGTGTTAGTAGCGTTGTGTGTAACATCCTCAACAGAAATGTTAAAGAAAGTAAAAGTAACAAATCTTGATTGAGTGAATTAGTACGTTGCAGCGAGAATATTCACGATTACGCTGTAACTATAATACTTTATTACAATATGGATAGTAATTAATTTAGATATACAAGACACACACACACACACACACACACACACACACACACACACACACACAAACAAGCATGGAAAAAAACCATGTCAAAACGAAACAAAGTAAGAAAACGGCAGTACGTGCAAACTGCCCTTCAAGATGGTGGATAGGGTTAGGTATACTGTCAAAGAATTATAGGTTATCCAATCATATTCGGTCAAATCAATCCCCATTAATTTTACGAAAATAGATGCATATATCAATAATATACGCTATTAACCTGATTTGGTCATCCCTATATCCTTAGGTTTCAATACAATGCCATCTACCTACCGAAAACGGAAGTGACATAATTTGACCTAGATAATACGTACATGTGGGTCATTCAAGTGAGAGTTGATTGACCATGCGCGTATTGACATCTCGCAATGTACATAACAAGGCACTGTGTGTATGTCTCGTCAGGCCGCGTGAGTGACAGAATGACAGGTATAGTCACAACAACTGCTTGGTGACGCTTGGTGACGGTTGGTACCTTATTGCAGTGCTGCCGTTGACACGTAATGTGTATGTGTTTCGCTGCGCGGGTCGTTATCTGTATGTACAGAACCCAGTTATTTTGCTTATTAGAGGAATGGAGGAATGTGGGCAATGGCATGCGAAAAATGGACAACGAATTCTTATATGGATATCATTAACCGACTTGTAGACTATTAGTTAGTGCATATCTTCTGAAAAATGCTTATTAGACATATTGGTGAAAAGAAAATATAAAATATGAAAAATAACGGAAAATCATTTATCAGTTTTCATATTAAAGCATTAATTCGTATCTCACTTTCTCACATTGTAAAAGCTTCCCAAAATTAATTTGGAAGATATACACGTTTACAATATACCGGTCTTTCAATTTTAAAAAGAAGCTGTACTCGTGTGTTAACATGGGAAAACAATCTTGAAGTGTAGGGACATGATCAATATACCTGAAATATACCAGATGCAAAGACAAGTAGTCGACATAGAAATTATATAGTTCCTATTAAATACTGTAGGCCTATATCCATAGAACAATATAAGACATAACTCACTGAGTAAATGGCGAATGCCATCGGCTTTAACGACATCCTCGTTTTGTAAACTTCAAAAGCAAAATGAAAATGTGTCTCAAATATAAATTTTAAATATACTATTTACACGATAGGCGTGTAGGTTTTAAACGATCAAACGAAAATGCATCTATCATCAAATCCATTCATCAACACGCACGCCAGACTTTAACTTTGATACCAAAGAAAAATCAGGAAAAGAAACAGTTTTCTTAAACGTCGTCTTTAAGAATACACGGCACTTCATCATCTATATAAAGTACATGATCAGTCGTGAAGATAAATACAGACTGATTTCCTTGTTGAGCATCTTCAGTCGGAATGACTAAGTGTACAAATATTGTCTTTTGGGCTCTAGACAGCAGCCAGGTAACAGCCCGTTCGCCGCATTCCGTGTGACGTCATAGCTCCGTGCTTCAGCCGCGGATGCAAGAACGAGCGAATGCCTAGGACGAGATGAGTAAATAAATACACGACATCACATATCAGCAAACATCTACAACACTTCAACCATTTTAAGAGAATCAGATTCCTCTTCGCGAATGACGTCAGCAGAGGTTAAACGGTCATTGATTCGGATTGAAGACAGCCAGATTGCCTTGGCTCCAACACCAGTGGACATTTCAATTTCCCCATTTCACGAGAAACGAACGTGTGATGTAACGAAGCTCTTTCTTCCTACTGAGTGTTTTAACTCAAGGTTGCGATAGATATTCGGAGAGAGAGAAAAAAATATTATCTTGGGTATTCTTTTGGCTCAAGAATCATTCTCTGGTTCTTCTGTCTTCTAAGGATTTCGTGACGTCAAGAATCATTCTCATTTCCTGTTTTTAAAAAGATCCCGCATGCTTATTTCATCGCGGTGTCAGATGCAACGTTTCATTATATCATGCACAAATATAGATTCATCGATTGGAGGAACAATTACCGAATCTAAAACGGACATAGGAATGACGTGGTTAACGTATTAGTTTACAGACCAGTGAAATGAATAGTGATAGGTCACGAGCGGTGAACATTGTAAATTGCTATGCATGTGTCTTTGGCTCTCTCTCTCTCTCTCTCTCTCTCTCTCTCTCTCTCTCTCTCTCTCTCTCTCTCTCTCTCTCTCTCTCTCT
>JAVCKZ010089040.1:0-11919 GCA_034780755.1 Lepetodrilus elevatus
GCGCGTTGCTGAACGGCTTCTGCAGCAATACATAGCAATACATATCGATACATATTCTAGCTTGAACGCACCCCTGGTACAAGGAATGTGGAGAAGTAGATACAAGGTCATTTCCCAGACGGACATCTTCCAAGCACTGAGTTCTAGGTCTGTGAACTACGCACAAACAACTTCAACAAATACAGTGTTTCAGTTCAATCACGTTCATCTAACATCCATGCACACAGTGTGTATAGGTGTTCAACTCGTACAGGGTCTAGGGCCACACATTCATAGAAAGAGTTTCCAGGAATAGAGCTTGTTAGTTCCGTGAGAGAGTGGCGGGATGACGGGCTCCCTCAGCTCCCAGGTCTTACTGGCGAGGTTCTCCTCACACATGGCCACGGAGCAGTACGGAACCCCCGGCAGGAGCTGCTGGAACTCCGCGGCCTTCCGCATACTCTTCCCCCGCAGCTGTAGTGTGCACGAGTCCAGAGACCCCGCGTGACCCACCATCAGCATATTGCCCCCTGAAACATGAGCCATCAGCATGTTATTCCCTAAAATAGGCCCCATCAGCACATTGCCCCCTGAAGAATAATAAATCGGGACATTATTCCCTGAAACATTTCTCATCAACACATTGCCCCCTGAAACATGCTTTATCTGATCATTGCCCCCTGAAACATGCTCTCTCATCACTGCTGATATTACCATCATTATTCATGTTAACACCTTACACATAATTATACCTGCCCTACCCACACCCACTGTAATATAACGCTATAATACCAGGTACCTACCTTCTGGTTCATGTTTGCGGAGAATATACTTCATGAAGTTGGCACACCGAATGTAGTACTCCTCAATACTTTCCTCCATGTTCAGGTTCTTAGACTCCAGAAACGGAATGTGGCTTGGGTCAACGTGGTAGCCGTGTTTGACGAGGTCGGGGAGCGATATCCACTTAGGCTTCTCTGGATTGTACCATCCCAGCCACTCAAACAACACCGGCTCCACGCGGATCTTGCAGGGGTAGCCCAGCGCTGAACACAGACAAGGACATATGTACACCTAGATGATTAGACAAATATATAGCACTTAGTAATAACAGATGCTACTGGATCATTGTTCACCAATAAATAATGCACAAACATATCTTCATATACATTCTAATCAATAGCTGGGAAAGTATGAGTATAGATGGTATATTATATATACGCAGAAGAAATTCTTGTCTCAAAAAGAAAACAATATAAATTAATGAGCAGGTGCAGAATAGTCCAAAACATGCCGATAAGTAATAACTATATGCCGATAAGTAATAACTAGACAAACATTTATGTTACAATAACACAATAAGAGAGCAAAGAAAAGGCAGAGACTAATGATTGTACACACAGCAGGTACGCGTGTCTAGAGAGGACTACAGAGGATATCTTACCCTTCACCACTTCCTGTGCGGTCTGAACACACCGTAGTGATGGCGACGAGAACACGTGACTGAGCACGACGCTGGCCCCATTGAGAGCCTCACCTAAATATAAACCATGACATTAATAACCCATGACATTAGCCTCACCTAAAGATAAACCATGACATTAATAACCCATGACATTAGCCTCACCTAAAGATAAACTATGACATTAGCTTCACCTGAAGATAAACCATAAAGGTATTTTTTTATTAGGGTTTAAAGCACATCTATATACATATCGGTACCTGTAAGAGCAGCCTGAACTTTGCCGACCTCAGTGAGAGGACAGTCCTTGACGTACTCCAGGTGCGTGGGCCGTGTTAGCATCGTCTTCGGCAAGTTGAGGTTCACTCGTTTGTAGTTACCTGATCCAGCAACGAAAACAACATACAGCTCAATAGTCTATGTACAGTCTAGACAAGAGTAGATCTAGTAAGAAACAGTCTAGACATTAGCCTGCACGTGACTATAATCTAGACATGAGTATCCAGACCAGAAACAGCTGACAGAGAAACAGGAATCGGTTAGCATAGCTTGACACTCACCCTGTGACAGGGAAACAGGAATCAGTTAGCATAGCTTGACACTCACCCTGTGACAGGGAAACAGAAATCAGTTAGCATAGCTTGACACTCACCCTGTGACAGGGAAACAGGAATCAGTTAGCATAGATTGACACTCACCCTGTGCATCAAAGCACTTTTCCCACCAGTCACGTCCAAAGACAAAGTCACATCTCTCACCATGTCTCATCACAAACAGCTGCCTGGGCTGGTGACCCAGAGTCACAGCCTCCTTCTGCTTCTTCTTCTTAATCACCTGCACAGACAGCAGAACTCAAGTTTACAAGCAGCATAGATCTAACAGTAGGTCTAACAGTAACAGCTTCATGTCATCCAATGTGCCCGGTTTGATAACAGATTTTTCATAAAATTACCAAACAAGCTCAAAAAAGAGAAAGAGTGAGTGGATATGGAGTGTAACGTCGCTGCGGGAATCTGTTACCCATTTGCATAGGGGGGGGGGGGCATACAGGTCCTCACTGAGCACAACATACTGGCCGTACCTTGGCATATAGGTCCTCCTCCTGCCACAGGTTGTCATAGTCACCCTCGGCTGATCCGTTAGTGATGGGAGTGGCCCCATTAGGCTGCCCCGTGTCCTGCAGGGGACGCAGCGGATGTGACCTGGACACGGAAAGGGGAGGTAATTCATTATCTGTATGTGATATCAGAGGTAAATGTAGGTATGTTTATATATATATATATATTTATGCATGGTCCACCCATAGAGGTATGTATCACAATTACACTAATAAATCGAACAGGAGAAAATAACTAAATTTGTAGCAGAAAAATATGATTGCGTCCGAATAATTAGAAATTACGATTTGAAAACATTTGTATACAGATGCAGGGCCCACCCATGGAGGTGTGCATATGTATACAGATGGAGGGCCCACCTGTGCAGGGTCCACACCCAGGTCTCCGCGGTGCGCTGTGTGAAGACTCCGGGGAACAGGCCAGTGATACCGTTGAGCCAGGACGTGCCACGGTACCACCCGTCCTTGCTGCGGCTGATCTCCTCGGGGTCCATGAACAGGAAGTCACCATCGATCAGCTCCAGCTCGTCAGCCAGTGTCGGCTGGTAAGCCTTCAGCACCTTCCGCACCTGCAGACAAAGGAGAGAATAACACTAATACTGAACTTTTTATCATCTCAGTACAGAGGAGACTGTAAAAAACAAGCGGCAGAAGTATCCGAGTACGGAATCATTTATACGTCATCCTTCCAGAAAACTGACTGACCTCACTCTGGCCGACGCGAAGATCCCGCGAGTACAGGCGGATGTCCCAGCGTGCGGACGCCGTCAGGTCAATCTGTTTAGCCAGCTTGTGCAGCGTGTCGTGGTGCTCCGCCTGGTACTGGTACGCCAGCGAGATGTGCAGCTGCTTCTTGTTGCCGTCCATCGTGATGCCTGTAACCACGGCAACACACAACTGTCATCAAGATAAGCCCTAATGTCATAATGTGGCAATATCAAGAAGTACCTAAGTACATGATATCACCCTTCATCTGTACCAGCTATACCTTGTGAGGTTCACATCAACACAAAGCTATTACAGGTTTCTCTCCCACCACAAACAGACCACCATCAAGAGGCAGTATCAACACACCTGCTCTACGGACGTCCTCTGAGAATTGCGACACCAGATCCTGCAGATACTGGAAGTACGGGCCAGACACAAACAGCCCGATGAAGCTCTTCTGAGAGAAGAAGTCCAGAGTTAGTTTTCCCGGGGCACGGTTCAATCCATCTTCTAGTCTAGACAGACAGTCTGTCAAATACGAGACTTTGTCATCCTCTGCCTGAAACACAACACATAGACACATTAATTGCATTAATACCCTTATACGGTAGATTATTTCCGTCAATACGTTATGTAATGAAAACTAATAATAATGTGTTATGTTGTACTCATGGTACTGACTAAATAAGCAAAATAATACAATCACCTCTGTACTTGTGACACCTGAAACATGGCCAACAGTGTGATGTGTGGGAAGTACTCACCTGAAACATGGCCGACAGTGTGATGTGTGGGAAGTACTCACCTGAAACATGGCCGACAGTGTGATGTGTGGGAAGTAGGAGTGGGCGCCATTCCAGCCAGTGAGAGCCAGAGATTTCTCCCAGAAGGTGGACAGCGAGTGCTGCAGGAGACCCACGGGGCACAAGTACAGGACATACTCCCGCGACGTCTTCTGGTCCAACATCACATCACTGACGTGCGATAACAACCTGTGGCGGATTATAAATAATACATCATCACATTGAACAATAGCATATGTGAAATTCACAAATACGTGTATTTCTATGTCTATTAACAATGATGTGTGGGGTATCATTACTGTGGTATCTGTACGTCCCTATTGTACGTACCAGTCGGACGCCAACTGAACTCCTCTGTCTCCAGTTGCTGCTAGAGCCTTCTCACTGCAAGCAAGAATGGCAGACATTTTACTAAGGCTGTGGTGTGACAAACACTGATCTGAAGAATAGACTACTAGTAGACTGCATACATACACAGACACACACCATGTAGTGTTGTTATAATAATGGAAAGATTTCTGCCCGCACACCTCCTTTTTTCATGTTTTCCTCTCTCATCTTTCACATTGAGAAAATGTTCCATCCTGAAATTTAATTGTTTCTAGGATTGAAACATTTTAATCTAACCTGTGGCAACCTGCACATGGGTGACAAGTTACAGTGTCCAAATGCTTAATCAACTGCGCTACCGGGGAACTCATGCAAGCCTAGCACAAGTCTTGTTGCTTTGCGTACTTACTAGTAGTACGAAGAGCCGTAGGGACCCTGTAAGGAATTTGATACTACTAGTATTACGGAATGAAGCATACATAAAATATAATACTTTAAAGTTAGATATTTTACCACAGTATCACCGCTGCCAGCCTAATGCCATATAGCAAAGTGTTTCAGTGTGTGCGAATATATCTTTGTTAGTTATAAAATGTGTCCAAATAATTATAAATACATCGCTAACCCTAACCTAGAATAATGCTAACCCAAAGATAGTATAGTGGTGATCCAATGTAGAAACAGTATATGACGTCACAGAACAGCAGTCGGCTATCATCGGGCAGTTCTGTTGAGTGGTCATAGCACGTGACATCCGGCTTCCATATTTATTTTCTCTCGACAGACACATCTGAGTTTGAGTTGTACATGTATTTTTCGCCATGTCGTTAAATCACTATCCTTACAATATTGCGTTATTCTAATGTCGCAGATAGAAATCACATGTTATAAAATGATACACAAGTGTATGGAATGGAAGAAAATGGAGGGTTTGCAGGCAGAAAGCATACCATATTAATTCCTGTAGATAGAAAGAAGGGGAGGGGATTAGGGGGTTGTTCACACTTGTCAAAAAAACACCTGATAATGTCATTGGTGATCAGCTGGCGATATATAAATAACGTTTTGGAGTTTCACAGATACTTTTCAGTACAGGTATAGGCTACAGAAACCGGCTAGAACATCTATTATGACGACTATATACATTATAAAAGATCATTTTGAATCAGGAAGTATATAAATAAATGCAGGCTGTTTGATGTGGGTTGGCTTGTCACGATTTGTGAGTCATACGTCAAACTGTCGTAAGTAGACAGAAGGTAGTGAATACTATATTGTCAATGCTTAAGATGAAACGCATTTTGTAGTTTAACATACGCTCTTAGACTTGTGAACCCCATCTGAACAAGCGTTTCAAGTGATGACCGATTTTTCTGAGTTTTTTTGTGGTCATTTCTGACTATACGAGGCGGCAGTGCAGCAGCCATTTTACAATGTTTTGATAAACACGAGATAGGCTAGACAACTTATTTATAATAATCCATTACTTACTTACCTGTTTGTAAAGTATATAATAAATGTATATTTCATGCGTAAGCTATTTGATATATTGTATATATGTGATATAAATAATTTGAAAGTTCTAACTTGTTTACCAAAATTAAACATTAACAGAGTAAATACATTGACGATATTGAGATTGTTGTTACATAAATAGTATAAGATAACTCTAGCTTGACTGAACTAAAAGTGATTTTGATTGGTCAAGGCAAAGTAAGAGCCATTTTCAAAACAAATTTCAGTCTTGTGTGTAAACAAAGCAAGTGAAACATCTCTTTTTATTTTATATTTACATATTCTCCCATATTTATTTGCATGGTGTTTCCATTGTAGTTGAATTTGACATGGAATCTGAAGTAAACGATGATCATCCAATTTTTGAACGCAGATTTCCGAGATATATGTAAAATGGCTTCAGTTTTCGTGCACGCTGACATGTTATCGACTAAGAAATGTTTATAATATCTTGTGAATAAAAGAAACATTGTTTGTTGCAGTATCATAAGAACTTTAGACCAAATGCCCCATACCTGTTTCTGAAATAAATTTCAATTCAAACAACTGTAAGCTTCCAAGTGGACTCCTGCTATCCACAGGCACTTGCCTTGGGATATCCACAATAGTGATTTTTATTTTGTGGATATTCAAGTGACTGTGCTGGCATCATGCGCCTATGAAAATGGAGACAAACCATTTTGAAACTAAAGTAGGATTAAATCATTGATTTACAGAAAACCGCTAATAGTCTCATGAATTGCTAAAACAACATGAATTATTCACATCTAGTATTTGTGGGCGCAAGTAGCAAGTGTGCAAAATATTAAAAAGAATGCATAACCATGATACCAGTCGCTGTTCACTTCAACCCTGTATTGTATGCATATTTTCTAGGGATGTCACGATTCATCGATGCATCACCATTTTCCCATTTATATCATGATACACGATTCTGTCTTTGTGAATCGATTTTAAACTACATGTTTAGATCAATTTGTTTTCATATGATAATATTTCCTGTTATTTCCACTCTTATTGAGTTAGATTTCAGTATTGTTCACAGTAATGTTCTCTTCTCATGACTGACTTATTTGTACTGGATATTTTAAGAAAATCGTTCTAAAGTTCTTTAACATTGAATCGCGATACGTATCGTATCGTGAACCTGATAGGCAAATCATGGCACACCTAATATTTTCCCAAATGACCAACTCGTTCCTAAAAATCCACAGACGTTCATGTTTGTAATGCTAGATCTTTTTGTTGTTGTAATACCGTACGGTAGTTCATTGTTTTTGCATCAATTTCATTTGATTGGAAGGCCTAACAGCTGCCTAAATTGTACATTGAAAATATTATCTACAGCTATGAACACTAGTCGTTGTGATTTACCCTGTTGCTAGTGGTCTCAATGATGTTTTAATGGACTGATATACTACATGAACACAATCAAGACCAACTGAGATTCTTGACTGATATAAAATTATTTACCTTTTACAGGGTTCTCAATTAATACTCGTCCGGACCATTTTTCCCAATGCTAAATGTATCCTAAGGACGAGTATAAATTCATAACATTTGTTATTTGTATCACTATTCAGGCGAGTATGTTTTAAAGTTAGTTTCTATCGCTGCTTATACTATACATTAATCAAGTATTTCATCAAACCTAATGCTGTGTTGTCAAGGATGGAGAAGAAGCAAACAAAGGTGAAGGTCGTTGTACGTGTGCGGCCCGCATTAAAGAAGGACTCAAAGCTGTGTGTCAAGGTCATTGAGAACTCTGTGGAGATCTTCAACCACCGGAACATCAACGAGAACCTCCAGTACGAGTAAGTAAAGTCGCATGTTACCATGGTTACCAACAAGTTGGCCGGCCAGTGTTGCTCAGAACACTTGCTCAGAACACTTGTACTATACAAGTGTAAGTCTGTATGATGTTCATTATTTATCCAGTCTTTTTGTGGGTTCCATGAATAATAAAACATAATGCCAGTAACATGAATAATGTTTACTCCTCAGTTTCTGCCGCGTGTATGACTCGACCAGCTCTCAGCAGTGCGTGTACAGTGAGTCCGTCCAGCCTCTCCTACGTCGGTCACTCCATGGTCAGAATGTCTCCATCTTCGCCTACGGTCCGACAGGGGCAGGTATGTAGCACAGGGTCATGTATGTTGCAGCTGTGTACAGCTTTATGTTTACTGTTGTCATTTTAAAAGTAGAAACAAAAATTACTGTACTCAAATTTATATCTGTATTTATTTGAACAACATTATGCTGATAATAGAATTTTCTGTTCTGTTGATTTTTGAGTCAGGACTCTGTCAATAGCTGTTGCCATCTCAGTCTGATAAGTTGTCTCCATTGTATAAGTATTTATGTGTGTGTATATAAGAGACCACTTCTGAGAGGTTTATCATCTTGTATATGTACGAGCTTCATGAAATGATGCCTAGTTTCAGATATTCGTTCATATCGGCTGCTTTGAGTGCTCAACACAAACACGTGATACATACTGTGTAATTGGAGTTAAATTGCCTCTCCCATTGTTCCAGGCAAGACCTACACCATGCTAGGCTCCGCCTCCGACCCAGGCGTCACCCCTCGAGTCATCAATGGACTCTTCCAAGCTATTGATGAACAGACCAATGAGATGTCTTCCGATCCGTTCAACGTTCATGTGACATTCTCCTACCTAGAAATATACAATGAAAAGGTATTTAGTAGTGATGCTGTTAACTAAGCAGTTAGAGGTGTGGGTAATGCAGCATTGCAAAGGTTAATCTTCCTATTATTGATTCTGCCATCTGTATGTGAAGCAGTATGATTTGTCCTATGCTTTATTGATATTGATTTCAATGTAATGTCCCTCCGACTGTTTGAGTTAAGGTGCACTCATACGGGTCGTAACGATGCGTCGCATCGTACCGTGTGAGTGTACATACGATGCGATCTAGAATTCCAATCGACAGGACAGACCCCAGCACAGACCCCAGGATGTCGTAAGACGAGATCGTATGTAAGAAGCACAGCCAATCAGAAAATGGAAATATATCATGTGATGTTCATCAACATGTTAACAAAGAAACCAAAGCTCGATTTCGAACGCTTTGAACAGAACGATTTTAACAGAACGTGTCATTGCAATGCTGATTACTGTCTGTCAATCTTGTGTCAGCACCTGTTGCCATGCCGATTACTGTCTGTCAATGTTGTGTCAGCACGTGTTGCCATGCCGATTACTGTCTGTCAATGTTGTGTCAGGTTCACGACCTCCTGGAACCAAGCAACTCTGACCTGCCCATCCGAGAAGACGGAAACCACAATATCTTCGTGTCAGGACTTGCAGAAAAACCAATACGAAACTTTGATGAGTTCAAGAACTTGTTTGGTCCAGCTTCCAACAATAGGTAATGTAGAGCCCAGGGGAGGTAACTATGTGTATTATGTCTGGTCTACAATCAGTGGTAAAGCAGTTGACTCATCACTTGTGTATTTCATTAGGAGCCATCGAGTCAGGGCTGTGCTCTACTTATGTACTCTACTTATCTCTACATAGTACAATGTAGTTCTACGGAAGCCATTCAACCAGCTTATAATAATGTAGTTCTAAATAGTACAATGTAGTTCTACAGAGGCCATTCAACCAGCTTATAAATAGTAATGTAGTTCTAAATAGTACAATGTAATTCTACGGAGGCCATTAAACCAGCTTATAATAATGTAGTTCTAAATAGTACTATGTAGTTCTACGGAAGCCATTCAACCAGCTTATAGTAATGTAGTTCTAAATAGTACAATGTAGTTCTACCAGCTTACAATAATGTAGTTCTAAACAGTACTACTTTTCACTGCAGGTCTGGGTATCGTTTCTCGAAGCTCTCTTAGCCACTAAGGGACCATAGCACTCTCTTTGCCGATAGCTAATACATTGCTAAGAGAGTACTATGGTCCCTTAGCGACTAAGAGAGTTTCGAAAAACGATACCCTGGTAGTTATATTAGATACATCATTTTGGATTGCTGTGGTCAGAAACGGTAATTAATTTGTTTCCAATCATGTTTTTTTGTCAGCAATCATTCGGTACACGCAGCCCGTATTCGTGTGCCGTGAAGACCCGGACTCTCGGGTGAATACCATCCGTCAGCTGAGAGACCGGGGCCAGTCTAGGGGTCTGTGGCCCCAGGTGATGATCTTCCCAGAGGGGACCTGCACCAACCGCTCTTGTCTGATCACATTTAAACAAGGTGAGCCTGGATAGATCCTGTTTGAAGTAGTCTTATGTCACTATTGTTAGTTTTTACACTACTTGCCTATTCTCTGTCATCGTCGCAAATGGGTGAAAGATTCCCGCAGCGACGTTAAACTCCATATTCACTCACCGATTCACCTATTCTCTGTCATCTCCCCGAAGGAAGGGCACAACTCTGAGCTATGCTTACTCCATTATTACCCTTCCCATCATTCCCCACCTAAATGTGGCTGGCAGATTTACACCCTGTCGGCAGAGTGAGTTATCTCCCCTTCAAAAATGGCAATACGTTCGCTGTAGAAGTTCATGAGCGATATCAGAGTAGAAAATGTAGGAGACAAAAGCAAGTCTCAAAGTGGCTTGCCCGAGGTGGTAAGCTATTTTTTTTAAACTGAGACCGCCAAATAAGCAATTTCCTGTCGCCCCTCTGCATAAACTAATACTTAGTCAAAATATTTGGTGATCGTTAAATAAACAGATTTTTTATTACTGGTGCAATATTTTTAATTTTTTAATTTTGATTAGGTAGAATGAAATTAGAAAATTGAGTTTTTTTGTTTTTCATTCCATTAAGTATTTACCGAGATAATCTACAAAATAGGGGGGGTCAATGCATTTCATGCCAAACTACGGTATAATAATAATAATAATAAGCATATTTATAATGCCTAACCCATCTTTAAAAATAATGCTGTGATTGCATGTGTTATTGAATTTTGCCCTCCTACATTACAGGTGCATTTTACCCAGGAGTCCCCGTACAACCAGTGTGTTTGCGCTATAAAAACAGAATGGTACGTGTGTGCTTGTTTTACATCTGGCTTTTCTGCAAATAATATTGTAGATCTTTTTACCCTTTTTTCTTTTTTTCGGGTTTAAAACATGTTAAGTTAACCTTCTCCCTGCTGAATAGAATCAAAGTGTTCTATTTATGCATGTGATCGGGCAAGTTAACTCGCCTTCAGCAGGGAGAGGGTTAACCCTCTCTCTGCTGGACTAGGCACAGACACAGCTGTTTAGGGCATCTCCAGTTGCCTCCAGCATGGAGAGGGTTAATTATCTACTGGTAATTATAGCTACTCTCATCAAATTCAATAAATATTAAATATTTTTTTATTTAAAAACACTTGTAAGCGGATCAAATGCATACGTTTTCAGGTAATATTTTGTCTAACTACTATGTAGGGCAATTGTCTATGATTGTATACTTGTAAGTACACTGTATGTGTTTTTCTTGTGTTCAGGACACAGTGACATGGACCTGGGATGGGCCTGGGGCGTGAGTAGCCGTTCAGTTTGGATTATAACTTGAGAATAATTATTTGAAAGAGTCTAGAAAAGGAAGAAATTTTCGATAGGGAACAGAGCCTCTATTTCACGGACCAATAAAACTGGGACTGGTATTTATTTATTTAAAAATTTTAAAATTATTTTTACTTAGAAAACGATTGTATCCATCGTCGACACGAATCATATATTTCTTGGTCTTTGTTCCAGGTGGGCTGTACTTTGGTATACATTTTGTCAGTTCAACAACCAATTAGAAATAGAGGTATGTGTTATGTGTTATAGCATCTTTTTCTTAACATTGCAGCTGATATTCAATGAATGAATGGTATGCTAGTGACTTCCATCGACATGACAATAAGTTTTGAAATAATGAAATTTACAAGAAATAACAGTTAAATATGTAAATACAGTGCTCCCTCGATATAACGCTGAAGTTGGGGTACATGACATGCCACCCGCATTATAATACCCGCGTTATATC
>JAVCKZ010089051.1:0-11918 GCA_034780755.1 Lepetodrilus elevatus
CCCCCCCCCCCCCCCCCCCCCCCCCCCCGCACGCCGGGTGAGCCCCTCATGGATCCGCCCCTGGTAATGCAGTGACTAGTGGGTGTCCTGTACACACTGTTGGCTGTGATGTTCATCAGCGCCAGACAGGCTGACTGCTGAGTGTCCTGACGGGTGTCCAGATTCAACATGGCGGCAATCACGGCTTTGGACGCCCCTTCATCCTCTACGTGACGCCGGATATTCTCTGAATGTGTAACATTTAAATAAATACAAACATGATTGATTGAAAAATGTTTATTTCAAGTCAAAGGCCACGTGCCCACAGGACATACAATATGAGTAATGAAGTACACAATATGTATATAAGAATTATAATACAACATGTAGAATACATAATATAGAAGACGGTAAATACGTATGTTAAACATTTATACAAGAAAAGGATGACAATCAAACTGTAACGTTAATCTAATAATTATGATCGAGATGTGTTAATTGTATGCTCGGTTTTACCATAGCTTGAGATTCCTCTAGCCTTAATTCCCTGCTGACCATAAGATACATTTTATATGGGTATGGTCTCTTATGGACAACAGTGAAGGCTAGAGATATCTCGGTCTACGTCTTACCATTAACGGCTAGGTTTCCTAGGATCATACATCCGTGTTCCTGTATCATTACGTCCTCGGAGTGCAGTTCCATCGTATTCACCACCCAACGTACACCGCCTTGTCTTAAGAAACACGCCTGAATTGTCTCTGAAACCACATCAACATCTTCATATATCGTTAATACATGGCCAACCCATACATGCTGATGTATAGTATGAAGCGCTGACCATGTGCTAGTAACATCTACCATGATGATATAAATATACTACTCAAAGTTTGCTAGGGATCACTATTAAGGGTGGCATTATATTTTTCGGCATGGGTATCACACAAAAACTAAAAGTGGCATGTATTAAAGGACAAGTTTATTTCATGAAATTCATTGCTGCAATGTATACTAAATTTGAACAATAAGTAACACGCGTTCTGTTATCAAAGAAGCAGACGTTAATCAAGTGGAGGTTTCAGAATGTTACTGCAGGTCATGAAAATGTATACTATGAAGCGCTGACCATGTACTAGTAAGATCTACCATGATGGTATATATATCGTATACTTACCTTCACCCAAAGCCATTTGACCCAAGCCAAACATAATGTGACCTTGTAGTTCAACACTATCAGGAAAGCGTAAAGTGTCAGCGTGTAGAATTGACAACACACGTTCTGTTGATACTGTCTGAACTGTTGTTTCTGAAACAAACTATAAGTTAACACACTTCCGGTCCATACACTTTTTCATTAGTAAACTTATATTGGCAATAGTTCAGTGACATATGCAGTACGCCTAGTTTATACTGAATATAGTAGCTATAAAATGACCATAAAAACAAAAACAAAAGAAAGTCTGGTTGCTAATGTAGCCTACGTGTATACCTGCTAGAGCTAGATTGCAGACTGTTCTGATGCCATAAGCCTGAATACTCTCTTCCTCGGGATTCTCTTCCAAGACAGACAGTAGTGTAGCCACGCCTCCAATCTCGTGTAGCTCTTGACACAGGTCGGCTTGATATGCAAGTAAAGTAATAGTAGGTGGTAGCTATAATTTCATAATCTTGTTCGTCATTCTATTCTTCTTCAAAACGATCTGTTTGCATACCATTGCGTTCAGCAACCCAGATCTGAAGTTCGTTATATGAAGAAAAATGTCCACACGGTAAATAGTAATACATGTATTTACGTAGAAAATATGAAATATGCCAGCATGCAGCTCTTACCCATGGTTGTCAAACAGGCCATGGCCCAGCACGCACTTTCCAGGACACAGACGCTGTCTGGCGATGACGTCATGGCGTCCAGGACAGCTCGTGTTCCACCAGCTTGGCCTACATCCAGACAGGCCTCCTCTGAAGTCATACGTCATCATTTAAACATAATCTGTCTGTCTGTCTGTCTGTCTGTCTGTTTGTCTAGCTCTCTAGTTAATATACATAGTTATTACTAGATGCTAGCCTACTAGCTGTGCAGGTCCAGGTTGTAGTGTGGCTATACTTAACATCCGTCACTGGAAGGCTTTGGGTAATCATGGTAATCTGATAATAACGGACGGACAACTAATTTGCTCCATTTTCATCTGAATGTCACGAATGAATAACATTTAAAAAGTCAACCAATCAGAGAGTCCCTCTTGTTTAAATGCTTGCCAATATGTTAATTTTGACATGACGACATACAATGCATGTCCAACATTATATTAACAATACGGGCTTGAATTTCCTTGAATTGTTCCTTCTAAAACACAGGACATCTTGCTAGACTAATGGTCATTTGCCTCAGAGGATGATGCTATCTGAGTGGATCAACTACAAACAGTCTCCAAGGTACAATATGCATTTACCATGTACCGCAAAACTTCCAATGGCTCGACATCCATTATCCATGATGTCCGGATCATCCGTGAAGTTTGCCATCAGGGCAACAACTGTGTGAACACCGCCTACTAGCATTATCTGTTTGGCTGTCTCAACTGAAAACATACAGATTGTTCTAATTTGAATATGAACTGGCTATGTCATCTATTATTTTTTTTTCTTTCTTTTGGAAAGTGAACTCGTTCTATATTTCCCTACACATTGTCCCAAAGTGGCATTTTAAAAATGGCGCTACTTCCGGTTTCAGCTTAACTTTGAGGTCTGGCTGCCCAACTAATATATTGCTATAGTTTGGCATGAAATGCATTGACCCCCCTATTTCATAGATTATCTCGGTAAATACTTCATGGAATGAAAAACAAAAAACTCCATTTTCTAATTTCATTCTACCTAACCAAAATTATAAAATAAAAACTATTGCACCAGTAATAACAAATCTGTAAAACGATCACCAAATATTTTGACTAAGTATTATTTTATGCAGAGGGGCGACGTTCGAAAGAAGAAATGTGTAAAAAGGCTCGTTTTGCATGTGCTGATGCTCTTCTTCACATACCCGCACGTGCAAATACAGCCCACTTGTATGTTCATTCTTTCGAACGTCGACTCTCTACATAAAATAATACTTAGTCAAAATATTTGGTGATCGTTAAATAAACAGATTATTTATTACTGGTGCAATAATTTTTATTTTTTTTATTTTGGTTAGGTCAAATGAAATTAGAAAATGGAGATTTGTTGTTTTTCATTCCATGAAGTATTTAACAAGATAATCTACGAAATAGGGGGGTCAATGCATTTCATGCCAAACTATAGTAAGTTTTAATGGTTACGTTTCCATCCCTGCTGTCATCTCTGTGACTAACCTGTCTGAGATTGAGGGTGCCGCTCTCACTGAGCTCGTGGCTGGGGTAGCCGTCGTCTTCTCCTGTGGGTAGAACCAGCTGTGCCTCATGGCCGAACTTGAAGCTGTCCACCGTCAGTGGGTGGATCTCAGACACCTGCTTCAGCTCCTGTGGGGATAACAATAACAATAACAATAAAACTTTAAAATGTACTCGCCCGAATAATACAAATAAAAATAATTATGAATTTCTACGCCCACTTATAATACCTTTAACCCTCTCCATGCTGAAGGCAACCGGAGATGCCCTTAAGAGCAGTGCCTGTGCCTTATTCAGCGGGGACAGGGTTAAAGCAATGGGAGAAATGGCCCGGGCGAGTGTTAATTGCGAACCCTGTAATTGGTGCTAGATATAAAGACAATTTAAAATATACAATGATAGAAAATATCGACACACCATATAAAATGTTTGTATTTTTTATTTTTTTATTTTTGGGGGGAATTGGGGTTTAAAGTCGCTTTCTAGAATCTTTCATCAATATCAAGACTTGTCAGTTTAGGGCAGGAGGAAACCATGTAATTACTGCTGGAATCAGTTAGATAACACAGATAACTTAATTGAGCAGGAAAGATTTCTGCAGATCTTTTGTTATTTCATTAAAACTTTCAAACACCACCACAACTATTGATCAGATTTATAATAGATTTCTTATTGATACTTGAACAGTTAGCTTTCAGGGTAAGCTAGCTTTATTGTGAGCTCCAAGGACAGTACTGTTCTGTCCATATTGATTTTCTCATAACTTAAATTTTACGCCATGATACTTTTCAAACAGTTTCAAAGACTTTGGCGCAAACAAAAGTTTTAAGTGATGGTTAACACCGAGGACGTTATGGTATGTAATGCACGAAGTTGAAGGAAGTAGCCCGAGGGTTAATTCCTGAAACGGAATACATTACATGCCAGTAACGCCTGAGGGCTGTGTGTTAACTGTCATATATCCCGACAATAATATACAAATAAACGTTGTATACAAAATATAATATGAATATACTTAATATGTAAGGGATTTTACGAGCGATTCATTCAAATGCCTACCGTATTGAACATCTATAAAACTTTAGGTTGAACTTTCGTCGGCTAGGTGGCCTAATGGACTAGAGCGCAAGAAATTCCAGAGTTCGAATCCCAAATTAAAGCTAAATGATCAAATTAGCTAACCTTAGATAGTGACTTTTTAACAAATCATTGGTAAATATTTCAGGATTTCAAGATTGATATTGACCTAAATGTTAGACACTGAGTTAAGCTATATTGTCAGTGAGTGAGTGAATAACGTCGCTGCAGGAATCTTTCACCCATTTGAAACGACTATATTGTCAGACGTTGCCTGACAGTATCATACCTGGTGGCTCAGTCAGATGTATCTGCATGACGGTGATGAGGGCGGCGTCTAGATAGTCCGTCTCCGCCTCCTTGGTGTAGAGAATGTCCACAGGGTACGTCCGCCCGGGGATTGTGAAGATTGGCTGCAAATCAAGAAATGTATCATCAAATACCACAATTTAATAAAATTGAATCTGGAAATTACAGGTAAGATTTTAATTTTAATTTTTATATTTATTATTTTTAAATGGGGTCCACGTTGTAACCGAATCTGCAGTGCATCGAAGGGCGTTATATCGATGGAGCACTGTATTGTACAAGATTAATGTTACTCAATTACAAATTTACAATAATAAATGAGCATGAAATAATGTGATTAGTGTAAACCAACATACCGCTTCAAAGAAATATTGAGAAAACTTGACAGCATCCAAGGTGGCCGATGTCACGATCAGCTTTACTTCTGGTCTTTTCTTCACAGCCTGGAAACATACAATGGATTTTTGAATTAATGTTTTATGTCACGGCGGGAATATCTCACCCATACAATGGAAAACTGGGTTTCTTAAAAAAATAATGAAATAACAAATTAGTAAATAAGTGCGACAATCAAACTGTAACAAGTGTCATCGTTCCTCTACGGGTGGCGTCAGAAACATCCTTGTAGCACGTCACATTGTAGACTAACATTCATCCTTGGCTGGACTCTGCAGATATGAGCAGATACAACACAGCAGTGAAATGTTACTCACAGCTTTGAGCAGTCCGAACAGGACGTCAGTGTGTATGGTTCTCTCGTGAGCCTCGTCCAACATGATGATGGCGTACTGCGTGAGGTCGGGGTCGATGAGGCACTCTCTCAGCAGCATTCCGTCCGTCATGTACTTGATCTTGGTCTCCTGACTCGTGCAGTCCTCGAAACGGATGGTGTATCCAACCTGCAGACAGTCACAGTGTCGTACGTAAATAACTTGGGACATTATGAACAAGAACAGAACACTGAGTGTCATCTTTCTCCGGGGTGAAGTGGGTGGAAAATCTCTGGCAGATAAATCGTCACATATTTTCTATTTCTAAAACACTGGATTAGATCTCATCTATCACAATCTTGGTCAATGACATAAATCGAGAAGTAATCAAAATGACATCATGTTATGTCATTCAACAGTTATTTTAGCTCTGCTCCAAAGATCTACCAATGCACTACCACCAGCCTCCATGTATTGTGGAATAATAGAATCCATATTAAAAGTCACTTCTACAAACGTATCAATGACGCCATGCACCCACCTCCTGCCCCATCCGACACCCGAACTCCTCGGACACCCGCTTGGCCACCGACATGGCTGCCACTCTTCTGGGCTGTGTACACCCGATCTTCCCCCGCGTGGTGTAGCCAGCCTCCGCCAGATACTGTGTGATCTGAGTTGTCTTCCCTGATCCCGTCTCGCCAATCACGATCAGGATCTGGTTGTCACTCACAGCCTACAGGGAAGAGACAAGTTTCAACTTATTTACTTCTATACATTCACCACTGGATTATACCATCAACTATATGAACATGACAATACATATGAAAAAAAGATTTAGTGGTGTTTTTATAAAGTATTGGCTGATGGCAAATACCGTATTCGACGTATTAAACGTCCAGTAACTATTTTAATAAAAAAAAGGAATTTAAAAAAGAAATCTATTATTTAAAAAAAAAAAATTTCCAGGGGATTTAATGCTGGAATTTAGGAAAAATGCAAAAAATGCAAATATACTGATTTTGATTCAATTAGTGCTTATTTACAAGAACATTCAAACAGGACATTTTTGAGAAGCTATACCTAAATCCACGTTATGATTACTTACCTTGATGAGTTCATCCTTCAGTTTGTAGATGGGCAGGGACTGTCGCTGTTCCAGTAGCGACTTCTTCTCCTTTTTTCCATAAGAGGCCTTGGCTCCTCCGGTGATGTGCTTCTTCCAGTCAGGTATTTCATTCGGGGTCATTCCCACGCCCCTCATGTTAGCAGCCAGCTTACGCCCATCAGCTGTGCAAATACAACAATGATTAGTCTTAGTCCATTAGTATGGAATGTCAGTTCAACACATTACTGCAGGGTTCCACTTTTATTGAGAGTCCCAGGGACGTATGTTGATATACTTATTGACAAAGGGGTAAACCCCACTGGCTGATACCAGTAAAAGCACCTTGCATTCCATAGCTACATATTCACATAAACTGCAAACTTTTGCGACATGTTCCCCCATAAAGAGGAAAACTTGTTTATTATTGTAAAGCGATGAGGTGTTCTGTTATGCAATCTAATTAAAATTAGATACGAACGTATCGCTCCAATTATTACTGACATACGCTCAACAACGATCTAACACAGCTGCCGTGGGACCACTGTTCGATTGATCTTTGATATTAACCAAGCCGTAACCTATCACAGGTTCACTTTTGCAAGTCTCGGGTGTAGATTTGTAACTTAGCATCACTTTGCCGCCTCTCAATATTGAGTCAAAAGTCAAAGTCAAAGGATTGTATTAGATCGTCGTTGAGCGTATGTCAGTAATATTTGGAGCGATACTTTCGATCTAGTTTTAATTAGATTGTCCGTTACGCAGGCATTGACGACGTACTCTCCGGCATGGGGTCTATCCAGTGGTTGTTGAGGCCTGTGGGCACGGAGTCCATCTCGGCCTCTCTCACCGCCTGCTTCATCTCTCGTCTCTCCTTCTGCAGCGCACTCTGCATCATGGCCGACTGGGCCAGAGAACCGTCGGGGTTCTGAAACAATTGTGTATAACAACCTCAACATCTCTGAAATCAGACCATTGCTTTAGATGTGCGCGGTGTAAGTTTCAATAACAGTAATCCAGGATGTGATCATACAGTGCTCCCTCGATATAACGCCCTTCGATGCACCGCAGATTCGGATACAACGCGGGGTCCAATGTGGACCCCATTTAAAAAAAAATCATCAAATTATATTCGTTGATATAACGCGGGTGGCATGTAATGGACCCCAAACTTCAATGTTATATCGAGGGAGCACTGTATTTATTTTGGTTTATATCAGACTAGCTCCTTTTCATTAGAAATACCATAAGCTGTGAGTTCTGCTAATATAGCCTCTAACTCCTTGTAAATTATAATAATAGTGAAAATAGTAATGTATCGTCTTGCAAAGTATTGGACGTAACTGCTCTTGTCGCGATACACTTTGACAGTTACTGTCAAGTTTAGAATTGCTAGTGGATGTAATCTGAACCGAGCAGGCAAGGTAAGGGACAATTGTGATTTCAGCAGAAAACACGACCGTAGTCTGTTCTGAGCCGGAGACCATCCAGGGGAAATAAATCGACGCCTGAACAAATAAACCGACAGATTTCCAATGAAAATTGCCGTCTGACCTTGACAATCTTCACAGGACTGAGGTCAACCCAGTGACGTCCGTGACCTTGAAGGAAGGGCGGCTCTTCTTCCACCAGCTCCACTTCTACATCCTCGTCTGAAAGAAGACAACTCACAAATATAGCAACACACAGACTAACACATCACCAGAACTGAGAAAGCTTTCAGAATATTAACTGCTCAAATTTACATTTTCGATATTCCAATAATCCTGAAAGTTTAATACTCATACTAACCAGAGTCTTCCTCCTTCGGTAGCAGGCCGAGCTCCTCGTCAAAGTCCGGGAGTTGTGACTTGTCGATACAGCTGGCCGCTAGCATCTGTTTGATCTCCCAGCGCTCGGGGGACGAGATCCTCTTGAAGGTCTTCCTGTCCATGGAGAGGTCGTCATTCTCCGGGGCGTTGACGAGTGGCAGAGTGGACGGGCGGTCGGGATTCCTGGCCTCCATATCCTCACCGCCACCGTCCGCCCCCAGACTGCGTGTCCGCGACGGGTTCACGTCCTCACCTGTGTCCTGATCTACGTCCTGTAAATAAACATTTCAATAATAGTCTACTAATAATCAGAAGATGAATGATGACAATAATAATGAACATGAATCGTTACATCCTGATATATTTCAGATCCCTATCTATAATTGGACAGTGAGTGAGTGAATATGGAGTTTAACGTTGCCGCAGGAATCTTTCTCCCATTCTATAATTGAACAGAAACATACTACAGTATTACTAATAATAATGACAATAATAATAATAAACAAACATTGATTTGGTATATTTCTGACCAACCTTTCCTCATGAAAGGTATACATATTAAGTAAAAACATGATTTGCTAAGAATTCCTTACCTTGATTGACAAACTAGTCTTGTTTCCAGTGAATGACAGAACCTTGACGATGACCTTTTGACCTCGAGTGACCACATCACTGACATTTATCACCCTGCCTTCACGTCGCAACTGCAGAAAAGTAATAAAGAATGTTACGTTTGCTTCTTTTTTAACCCTCTCCCTGCTGGATTAGACAAAAACACTGCTCATTAGGGCATTTCTGGTTTTCTTCAGAAGGGCGAGGGTTAATACATGTATTATTATTATTTAATGATCATTAAATGAAAATTACAGGAGATTTCGATTATCTCCTCTTTTCGTTAGTATACTTAACTAGCCATCTAAAATATGAATACGGTAAGTTAAATGTAAGATAAATTGTCAGGTACACTTTTGATGACAACTATTGATGCCCTTAATGAGCAGTGCTTTTGCCCAATCCAGCAGGGAGAGGGTTAAACCAGCCATTGTAATAACTGTCATACTAATCCTAGAACAATATGGATGTAACTCATGAAAGACTATCATAAAATACAATCAAAATATTTAATATCACAAAAAATATCATAAAGACCATAAGAGATACTATTAAAAATACTGCTATGATTCCTACAGTGGAAAGTGCTCCAACTCTTCAACGTAGCTGTAGATAACATACCTGAGATATGTGGACCAAACCCTCCCAGCGTTTCCTCAGACCGTCCAACTGGACAAAGCAACCAAACTGCATGATGGTCGTTACTTTGCCGGAGTAAATCTGTAAAAAGGGAGACAACTCTGCCAAATCAGCAAACTTCTTTGAATAAAATATATGATGTAATTTGTTATTATTTTGAATATGTTGTTCTGTATATAAATTTGAATGTACTGGAATCTATGCACACAACACAATTAAATTAAATCTTCTGGTAATTGTGTTATTTAAATAAAGCTATATACATGAGAAAAACAAATTTGTACTTCCAATAATTTATGTAATCTGTCCTACCTGTATTTTACGAAGGTGATATGCTTACCTGTCCAACAGATGGTTCAATAGGAATGTCATTATATTTTTCTTGATTTTTATCTTTATCTTTATCTCTCTCCTTATCTCTCTTCTTCCTCTCCCCATCCCGTCTCCGATTTCGATCCCTGCTCCGTGACCTCTTCTCCCTGCTCCGCGACCTCCTATCTCTGCTCCGTGACCTCCTATCTCTGCTCCGTGACCTCCTATCTCTGTCTCTACTGCGTGACCTCCTGTGATGGTCTCTGCCTCGACTATTTGATCGTCTTCGCTCACGTGACCTGCTTCGTGAACGTCGTCTGTCACGTGACCGACTTCTACTTCGGTTACGTGATCTGTCTTTGTCACGCTTCTTCCTGTTGGTTATAGAAGATGTTGATTACATAGAAGAACAATGTACATAGTTTAACACACAGAAGAACAATGTACATAGTTTAACACACAGAAGAACAATGTACATAGTTTAACACATAGAAGAACAATGTACATAGTTTAACACATAGAAGAACAATGTACATAGTTTAACTCTTGTCTCATGCAGGGTTCCACTTAGGTTTCAATTTTTGAGAATCCCAGGGACGCATGTTTTATTATTAATAAAGTGCGTCCAAACCTGCAATTTTTGTGTATGGGATGCAGGATTGCGCGTTCGGAGAAACCCTGCTCATGCAGTTAGATTATGACATCAAATAACAACAGAATGGCAGTAAGTAAGTTTTGTCAGAAAGTAAGGTGTCACAGTATTGCAATATTTAAGATAATTTAATGACCAAGTGCTACAAATCCTTACTTCTTTTTCTCCCTGCTTCTGCTTCTAGACCGACTCTTCTTCCGTCTCTCCACTCTACAACACATGTCACCACTGAGTACATCAAGTAATACAACCAAAGCAGAAACTAACTTAATGATTGTTAACCTTTCAAAATATATCAGGCATGATTTGAATGGGAAATAAATCTAATGTTACGAGAGCAGTCACAGCCAAAAATTATAGGAAAAAGAATAAAACTGCCCACGTACCGGTAATATCATCACGACATTAAAATAACCCATCAAAGCTAATACTATTTTATTATTTAACAAAAATGTATTTCCGCACACAGCAAATCCAATAGAACAAATATATAAGCACACTGTGCATCTTTTGGGTGTATAATAAAATGTGTTATTTTCATTAATGATATTTTATGACTGTGTGTTCATGTTTTCCGCTTATTCGTGATGGTGAGATCTGCACGTACTTGGCCTCCTGTTTTTGAGGTGCGGGGCCTCCGTGGAGCAACGCCTCCAGCTCTCCCATCATGTCCTGCGCCACCGCCTTGTCACCCGTGCCCGTGGGCTTCTCACACATCTCCTTGTCCGTCTCGGTTTTCACTGGTTTCGTCTCAGCTTCCAGCATTGTCTGGGAAATAATATTTCAACAATTAGTTAAATGATTGAATTATTGTTTTATGTCACAGCGGGAACCTATCACCCAGATGTTACGAAACATTCTTGGAAAAGGATTCTCTATACTTCTCTATACTCACTCTGACTTGGGGAGTGTTGGCGAGAGCGAGCCCTGGGTACAAAGCCTTTCGCATCGTCGTCTCGTCGGAATTATCTCCCTTTTCATCCCAAGATGGCTCCGGTTCCTTTGTTTTTGGTTTCATCTTCTTGATGAGTCGGAGAAGATTAGCAACAAGTGAATCCTGCAACATGAAGAGTCTTGTTAGCCTTCTTGCCACTACTAACTGACTAATGCCAAACTATCATGCATCCTCTAATTTGTAGATGGATAAATTGTTCCCAGACCCAGAAAACAATAAACTCAAAGCATGTCTTGACAAGCATGTGACCACAGCATGGTACTGATATCATTCTTCTATTTATTTAAAGAAATGGAAAACACACTGACTAGCAATAGGGGGCGTCACTAGTGGTGAGATTCTTTCATCTGGGGGAGAGTTTTGAAATAGTGCGCTATGGCTGTGAGTGC
>JAVCKZ010089062.1:0-11917 GCA_034780755.1 Lepetodrilus elevatus
TCTCTCTCTCTCTCTCTCTCTCTCTCTCTCTCTCTCTCTCTCTCTCTCTCTCTCTCTCTCTCTCTCTTTCTCTCTCATTATGAACTGATGTAAGCAAGATCTGCAATACTAATAGTAATGCACTTGGTTATCAGAAGACAACCATTGTGCACGAAATTTGAGAATGAATGTTTAATGCCAATGGCCAGAATATGCTCATTTATCAATACAATGTATTAGAATATGTTGATTCAACACATGGGCGTTAGAATAGAATTGAGCATGCTATAGTACATCTTCGCACCCCATGCATGTGTACCTTTAATTACGTTCACACTTCACTATACAGCGAGTCCTGAGCGTAATAAAGTATTACTGTGAGGATGGCTATAGTATATAATGCTATAACTACAACATTAGGCCTATGCGTATTTGAAATCTGCACCAACATTCGTTTGCATGCTACATTAATTATGCACAGTACGTAAGATACACACCATTGTCTGCGATATACCACAGTCATCCGTTGCAATGGTGAAACAGACAATGTTCAGATACACAGGCCTGATAGCCACCTAGTAACATCCGTGTCTATTGTGTCATGATCAATAAAAAAGTACCAGATAGCAGACCTAGAACGGTGAACCCAGAGTTTACTCGTCCTTGATGTAACAACAGGCCTACTATCGATTGAAATCAGGAATTGGGTCACACTTTGACAGGATAGCAGATCACTTGTTGTTAGTAGGGGTGACGATCGAGGCCAATTCTACTATTGCAATAGTATTGCGATATAGTTGAAAACACTAAATATTGAGATAGTACACTATTGAAACTATCGATAGTTGATGGTAATATCGATGGAAATAATCGATAGTTCAAATTACCATCGATGTATTGCTATCGAGCCACTCACTATCGCGATATATCGTTACACCCCTACTATTTTATAACTACCGTACTTGGTCAGGTTAGAAGAAATTGAAATAAAAACGAAGATGATTTATAGCCACCATTTTATTATAGTTAGATAAACCTAAAGTTAGATAAACCTAAAGGCTATGTAAAATGTAATTTAGTTATTATTCATACATGTTCTGGGCTAGTCTTTGGATGCATGCATACTATAGTACACCCGGCTGGAAACGACTCTGGAAAAGAGCGAGACAGAGAGAGACAGAGGGACAGAGAGCGCGCGACGGAGAGAGAGCGAGAGAGAGTCAGAGAGAGAGTCACAGAGAGAGAGAGAGAGAGAGAGAGAGAGACACACACACACACACACACACACACATACACACACACGTAAAGAGATAAGGAGCGATGATGCACTTTTCACTAATTTCCCATTTCCAGGGAACATACAGCCACGCTGACAATGCTAAAACGTGCACAGTTAGTAGAGTTACAAGTCATGTTTGTCGTGCCGTGTTTCCTGGTTCCCCAATTTCCTAACGATTGCCCAATACTGAGAAATCCCAGGCACATGTTTTTTCTTCACATCGCCAGCTATATATTACATGCACTAGTAGGCCTGCATTACACCAATAAGTAACCAACATCACCAAGGGTATATAACACCCCTCCGCTTACACAATCTGGAGACTGCCAATTTTGGAAAAGAAGTAACCAACATAACAGAAAGACAAACTTCAGACATACATGTGAGTAACAGCAGCATACATTTATTAAACTTACATGCATTTTTATTATAACTGTAGTCATGCCATTCAAGTACAGTGTATAATATTAGAAGTGTCTTAATTTGTCAGTTTACTGACATCAGTCAACATGCTATCGAGCTGTATGATAAAGACAAGTCTGAATCCTATTCGAATTCCTTTTCTTGGAAAAGTATCGTAATATTTATACAATGCAAGATGCCCACCGTTTTTCTTTTATACGCGCAGTAGTCCTTGTTAATATAACATTTCATAGAATTTGTTTTTGATTTTTAATAATTTAAAACTTTTTTAAAAATAAAATTGCTATGACAAGGACTATATCAGCAGAATTACTATTCTAAAATTCTACTTATTGTGTTGTTTTCTTGTCTTTTATAGAAGAAAAAGAAGAATATTTCGATTTTGAGATCTAAATTTACCAAGAAGACAACAGTGCTCATATACATAAGCTAAACCTCAATACAATGGCGGGTGCAAACGTCAGCATTGACACGTCATCTGGTGCGATCGTGGACCTCATAGAGACCATCGACAGGGAACCAGAAGCAAGCGCTTCTACCTGTTACCAAGAAGCTGGTACCTACGCATTACCCGGGGGCGTCAACAAGCCCGGCCAGAGGGTTCCTAAAGCCGGGGCGTATGCAGGAGTTGGGGTGGCTAAAGCTGGTGCTTCCGCTTCCATATTCGCAGCGGAAGCGAAACTTTTAAACGCCGGAGCTGGCGTCCACGCGGATCCCACTGGGGTCGCTGCAATGGCAACGGCAGAATTAGCTTCCGCCTCTGCGAGCGCGGGACCACTGAACGCTAAGATTGGTCTTGGAGTGGACACCGGAGCACGCATTGGGGTAGACGGAGCGGAAGTCAAGTTGCTTGGATGCGGAATATCCGTTGGCAGAAAGACAAGCATTTCCTTATTTGGAAGTGAAATCGGATTTAGTTTTTGGTGATACCACAACATTGTAACACATTTATTGCACGGCTGTTAGATTGTTGTTTAACTTACATTAACGAATAACGAGTGCATATATTCTGTGTGCGATTAGGATTAGGTATAGGCTACTTGTTTGTTTACATGTACCAATAATGTTACCGACGTGTTGGAGGTTCCATGAGAACATAATCCTATTTATGTAAATAAAGTCCGTGTGTGTTTTTTCAATTCATAAATTACTCGAGTGGGAGTCGAGTTTGCTTCATGTTTTCGTGAAAACTGACCAACACTCCAATAGTTTCTTGTTATACAATCATGTGCAATGGTGCTTTAACAGTATGTGGTTCTTTTCTATTATATCAATGTCATTGTTTTGGTTTCTATTTCATGAAATCATTAGCATATTACACACATTCCTCTGTGAAATTGGACGATTTCAACAGGGGCACTATTAGCTTTAATTACGTTCACACTTCAGTATGGTACTATGCAGCGAGTCCTGAGCGTAATAAAGTATCCCTGGTGTATTAGCTGCAGATATGTAGCTAAAAGACGCCCCATTTACTATTTAGCTATCTATTATGACACTCTTAGGGCGCCCATAATAAATAGCAAAATAGTAAACGGGGCATTTTAGAGCTACATAACTGCAGCTAGGGCACTATATACTCTGTATCCGAAATCAGTGTCCATCTAATTGAGAATAGATATAGGCCTACTAGTATTACATGTAGCTTTAATTTTTTTAAGATTTTATCAAATATATATATTCAAACAATGATAGCACAAAGAGTAGATGTAATGGATCCCATCCATAGCGCTTTCGCCTGTAGGCTCTTCAGTTGTGACGATATAAATGTATTATATATATATTTTTCTCAGATTGAAACTGAAATGTTAAGCTTTAAAGGCATACAATCACGGTTTGTTGACATGTTTCATGGTCAAACCTATTTTACCTGACAGTATTTTAATTATACAAAGGTTTTTTGGGCAACAAGCTAGATTTTCCACATGTCCCACTGGATTTCTATATTTTCATATTTTGTTCATAATTTTGTAACATTTTATAGCGATATACAAAAATAAAATATTTTAAAGGCATACACTCAGGATTTGTTGGCATATTTCATGATCAAACGTATTTTACCAGAAATTAGTTGCCTATAGTCTATATACTATTTCCAAAATACCCCATACACAAAAACAATCGCATGCGAGAAAGTTTGTCAATTAAAAGGAAGTAACTCTTACAAGTTTATAGATCGTAAACGCATTTCTACTTCGCCACTGAAGCGATAGTAAAATATACAACTCTTACAGGTTATTATAGATGGTAAATGCATTTCTACCTCGCAACTGAAGCACTAGTAAATTATGAAACTATTTCCTATATTCTGCTTGTTCAATCATTTTTGAATAGACAATAATCGTTGAAATTATATTTATTGGAATTCATCTTGGTTAGTTTTACTTGTATTCGACATAGGCAACCTATAATCTCACTTGTCTCACGTGTCTTCAATGACCTGATACAATCTCTCTCTCTCTTCTCTCTTTCCCTCCCCTCTCCTCTCTCCTCTCTCTCTCTCTCTCTCTCTCTCTCTCTCTCTCTCTCCCTCCCCTCTCCTCGCTCCTCTATCTCTCTCTCCCCTCTCTCTCGGCTCTCTCTCCCTCTCTCTCTCTTCTCCCTCTCTCTCCCCCTCTCTCTCTCTCCCTCGTCTCTCTCCCCTCTATCGGCTCTCTCCCTCTCTCTCTTCTCTCTCTCTCTCCCTCTCTCTCTCTCTCTCTCTCTTTCTTCTCTCTGTGTGTGTGTGTGTCTGTCTCTCTGTCTCTCTCTCCACTCTCTCTCCATCTCCCTCTCTCTCTCCGTATCCCTCTCTCTCTCCCTATCTCTCCCTCTCCCCTCTCTCTCTCTCCCTCTCTCTCTCCCCCTCCCTCTCTCTCCCTCTCTCTCCATCCATTCCTCATATCGCTCTCTGTACAGCTACTCTGTACTATGGATACTCTGATTCAAATTTGCAGTTAACTTTAATGCACAGACTCAGTGTCTGTAACAGCGTAATTCCTGAAATGAAAAACTGACTGCATTTATTTGGTTCATTGACCGGCATGCATTTGATGAAAGAAAACACAGATTATTTTATATAGGTAGGCTATTCATAAGGAATTACATACATTTGTATTATGTTTTCACACACAATTGTGTGCATAGATATATAATTGTATGCATTAACTTATTTTCTTTTAGCAAACTTATGCCAGAAATGGTAGGCCTATATCCTGTTATTGCCACATATTTGTATTTGCAGCTAGAAATACGAATACTAATAAATAAAATACTATTTATCTCTCCCCGATCTCTCCCCCCCTCTCTCTCTCTCTCACACCTCTCTCTTTCTCTCTCTCTCTCTATCTATCTCCCCTCTATCTCATCTCTCTCTCTCTCTCCCCCTCTATCTCATCTCTCTCTCGCTCTCTCTATCTCTCTCTCTCTCCCCCTCTCTCTCTCTCTCTCTAGTACGCTCACACATAGTATACAGTAGAGCTCTAAGTACAGTCATCGTTGATAGTACGTCAACCATATACTGAAGCCTTCATCGGGAATCGTCCATAAAATACTCATGCTCAAACTTCAAGAAACGGGAGAGGAACAATAGTATACACATGAACAATAGTAAATATAATCGCTTGGAGTAGTTTATTTATTATTATTATTCGTATTTCTAGCTGCAAGTAAAACAACTGTGGAAAAAACGGGATATACGATTTCTGTACAATAGAGATAAATAATAGTCGCCCATCTTTAAGTGGCTTTTGTCGTTCATGTCGATTATGTGTGGGTGAAAGGAGACAAGCGACTGTAGAACATGGACTCTATATTATATGTAAGTCGCTCAACACCCCTGGCTATGTACATGTAAGGTTGCCGTGTGGTCAGTACCGTATACAGACATTGGCCCAGGTTCTTTCAATACTGCTCAGAATTCGCCAATTGTGATATTCTTTTCAACACAATTTCTTTAACGCTAACCAACCTTCTTCCAACAAATACGTGCATTTAAAATACTGTTTGTTCGTCACTTACTGTACATTTTAAGTATAAACCGTTCAACTATCGCTGACCAGATTATAGAGGTTTTAAATATAGTACATTTGGTAGGCTTTAATGTCGATAAACTGTACATCTTTCTAGACTATTATATTCTGTAATTTCCAGAAGGTCTTTGTTCTGAGAAATACAAATACTAGTACTTGTTATACTTATCTATATGTAAGGCGTTGCCTGTGTGTTAATGCCCACCCACGTAACCTAACAGACTTTTCCCCCATGGAATTGCATAATACTGTAATATAATTTAACAGTAAACAACGTGACTAGACTGAATTTTAATACGTTATTTGATAGGAGTAAATATATTTTAAATGTGAGAGTTCTTTTCTCATATGAGTCGGTTCTATCAAAGTCTGCCTGATTTGAATAATCTTGCCCTGAACCTATATGTATATCAAAAGCTTTCTTTCATCAGATAATATCGCATTTCGCCTGAAAAATATTTGCTTTATTCTTGAATACCATATACTGCTGCGAGGTTTAATTACACAGTTTTCATCATAAGTCTCTTCTTATGGGTATTAAATTCCCCAAATACTAAATAGTAGTTCGATTTTTAGTGGTCTACAACTATATATCGAAGGCGGTAAGTGGAAGAAGTGTTCTTATTTCTGATTGGTCAATTTGAGCGTCAGTCCAAAATGGGCGTGGTATAGGCTGGCATACGGGTATCAACGTAGTTTTGAATATAATTATACTTAATATATTTGAACAAAAATACGTTAGCGCTCTCTCCAGTAGTTCTCTCTGTTAAAGTATCCATCGTCATAACCTGTAATCTAGTTTAGTAGTAACCGAAAGCGTTGTACCTTCTCACAACTAAAGCCATATTGTCAGAAAATGCTACAGCTGGTAAATAATTTCAAAATGAAAATTCAACCATCACCATAATGGTCTACATATTTCTACTTCCGTTATTTATTTAATTCCCATGACTTCCTGCCTATACATGAGTGGTATCTTAAATAGCCGCGCTACGTAGTGTTTTAGTATTCATTGGTTAAGAAACTATTCCAACGATTACGCGTTATGAACATAGGGGGCCGTTTATAGCATATCGAATGGCTATCAGGGATAGGCCTATACGTAAAACGATGGCAATTATTATTAAAACCGCGTGCATCTTATAATCTAATCTTATTATCTTCATATCATGTTCTTGTTATATATAGGATTTATCAAACTCACATCTTCTACATAAAATTGTACATCCTTAAAAAATATTGTGTTGTTCATACCGATCGTAGAATCATTAAGAGTATTTTCGCCCGATGTTTTCCAGTCAAAAAGATACTTTTTAGGTATCGAAGATTTAGGCTACACAGGTATTGACTATGTATTTTGATATTCTATATTTTGGACACGATTACCACTAGAAGAAGAAGAAGCTTTATATAACGTCTGATGTGTATATATAAGTTTAATGAAAATATACTATTCTCGTACAGTTAAACAATACGGAAAGCTTAACAACTAAATAACACAATTATGAATAAAAATGGTCTGAATATCTTGTTTTCAACGACATTCAACGTAATGAATACTATAGGTGCAAGATGAGCCGAACAGGAAAAACAGGAAGATCTTAGGTATTTCTTATACTTGATATAATCATTGTCAATAAGAAGCTATCTCTTCTGAGAAATAACAAGATAGAATTACATACACTCATGATCATGACCACGTACTGTTTAAAAGTATACTTCTAGAGGTTGGGCGATGAATGTCAGCCATTCCCCAAGGACGTGGCATGCGCAGAAGGAACACACGTGATTAAACGTTACGATCCTTGGACGCGTCATGACATGCTGTAAATGTACAAAGTTTCCCCTGCATCCTTGGTATAGAAAAGGGTACACTGCATTCACAACGTGTAGAATGGACATGTATAGCTGTACTTGCCCCATGTCTGTGATACGCCCACTAGTTTCCAATATACCAGTGACGTAAAATGAAAATGACAAAGACGTTAAAGAAACGTCCTGTGGAATTATTTGTTGTGCGGTGACTTGCTGAAACGAATGAGAACATCCTCAAGGTGTTTAAAACGTTTAAGAAATTGTCATCTAGATATTATTTAAATTGATTGTGTTCATGTTGAACTTAAACTTCACTATATATATTTTTTCGTGTACTTATGTTAGAGTCACAGGAGCCAAAACCAAACAGCATAACCATTGTTTTGGAAATTATTAACATTTACATTTAATGGAATAATTTGTAGTGTATCTATGTAAATTAGTTACAATAGAAGAAATAGTATTTATTAAAACACGACATTTTGCTGATCTAATTCATTAATATATGCAGTTCTGACAGTGAACAGACGGGAGAAAGGTTTACCATGCATGTATCTCTAAATATATTTTGTCAGACGTTGTTCACGAAATTCTTGCATCTGGCAATAACAAGATAACATCTCCATTGAATTCATCCCGACGACACGTGCATCGTAATTCCGAACAATGAACTCTGTCCTAGGTATCCACTGACAGGCCATGTACATACTTTTGGTTGAAATACATTGGAATTCCGCCAAATCACAAATAAATTGAAATTAATCCACACATGAGCACACGTTAATTTACGATGTAGTCCAATATGAGTACTGAACACACCACCGTGTGCGTATGCAACGACCATTGCGCGACTGCAGAGGAACCTGAAGGTACCAAGCGTTTTATATATATGGTCTCGTGATTACAATGGATTATATTAGAATTTGAAGAGGTTTAACCCTCTTCCTAATGGATTAGGCAAAAACACGGCTCTCTGGGGCATCTCCGGTTGCGTCCAGCATGGAAAGGGGTTAATCGTGTTCCTGCGAGGTAACGGCGCGATTGGTGGAGAGGTGGTATGACTTTATTGTTCGACATTGTCTCTTGAAATGTCGAGTCACGTCTGTAATTTCTTCACACGTGTTCTGAATACCCGGCTACACCGCGACCATGCACGCATACCCGGTCTTCACGTTGTTGACACTGAGCGACTTGTTCATGGTGGAATTAACGGAGATTCGGACTAGTGGACATGGACGGAGACTTATAGAAGGGTAGATAGAAGGTATAAATTAAAACATGTGACTCCATGGCATTGAGAGGAATTAATCAAACTTTAAATATTGTGTCACACTGGCTTGGCATACGGGACAATTGACACACGCGTACACTAGATGCTTCCCTCCGTTGTTTTATTATTATTTTTGTTTGTTTTGTGTTTTAAATTGGGGATTAGAGTCGCTTTCAAGATTATTTCACTCATATCACAACTTTTCAGTTTGGTGCAAGAGGAAACCCGCAACATCCGTAGCACTGAAAGTTTCAGTAAATCTGCGAACAGCGGCTGGTACTAACAGACCAAGGATGATCTGCATTGTATATTGCCATTCTATACAACTGATCGTATTGTAGTCAAATTTTAGGAATCCGCTTCAAGGATAAGTATAATTATTGCATGACAGTCTTTTACTACGGACATACTCGAGGATCTGTGTCCCGTTGTTCAGAACAGTTGCATGGTCAATTGATTCTAAGTAACATTTTAGGGACCTGCTATACAAATGTAAGTCTGGTTGCACAAACCACTTTTACACTAGTTTTAGCTAACCATATTGTCGAATACAATATTGTAGTATTACAAGTCATGCAGGGATTGCGCTTACACTTGTAGCTGATCCCTAAAATATGACACACTCACTTGTCGCTACATATGTTCAGAGCAATGCCAATGGGGCCCTGTTAGGGTTGTCTCATCCATATAATTGTTACCTTTAGAACATAATATTAATGACGAACTGTTAAGATGGATAACGGCCTGCGCTGGTCAATTTATTTTTGTTGTAAAATACATACAGTAACTAAATTTGAATTCATAACTGCTCTCATTTCTGAAATTGGCAGCTTAATAATTTGTTCATTAATTTATTCGTTCATAGAAAGACGACGGATAGTCTGTGGAATACCGTTACAAGGAAACTTATTGGAATGCCCATGAACAGACAGACATGATAATACAGTTCAGACTGCTATAGAATTAATCTTACTTATACTGTATAGTAAAGATAATATTACGAAACAGTGTATAACATGTACCGAATGAGGTAGATGCAATATGCATGCCTAGTAATATAATGTTGTTTATGTACGTCTAATAAATACATTTCTATGCGAGAGTAATGCTTTCGAACAATACTATAACAGTTAGGTCAGAAATAGGCATACATGTACATTGTTATTATTACAGAAATCCATGACGTTCAACTTAAAACAGGACAGTAAAAGAGCGGATATGCATTGTTCAGGTTTAAAAGCCTTTCTATGTTCAACCCAAAAGTTCAAGCCATAAACTTTAAAGCGCGCTTCTTGTCGTTGCTTCCCAGTGGTGTATCTCCGTGTGTGAGCGAGTGAGTCCATGTTGAGAGTAATTTATTATCTGCATAGAAAAGAAAGATTTATTTCTAAAACCCAGGGTAATTTTTATTTGCATTTGTATGTGAGTTTAAAATTGTATATAATAAACTATATATTCTTCATAAATATATACTTGAATACACAAATGTGATTTACGCGCAGATTCATAGATACATCCGTTCATTCCGTTATTCTTTAAACTGTCGCAATCTTTCTCCTTACAAGGACACAGTAGTTCAAGTGACTTCAGCATATTATGGATGATATTTCCGTTTCTGATACAATTGGTTTACATCTATGGACATGCCAGTACTCATACACAAATCCTCCACTAGACGCTGAATGTTGCACCTGCTTCCTAAACAATCGATACGATGTTTCATGTGGAACTTTTTGAAAATGTCAGTTTGCACCCAGTAAGCGTGAAGTGGCGACTGTTTACTACGAATTATTGCACGTTAATAAACTGTTGAAAAAGCAAACATGCGAACTGAAACGCATTACTTTAGATTGCTGGTAGAAGTGGCCAAGTCTACTAAGGCCATGAGAGGATTACTGGTAAAAGTTGTAGTCAGTCAACAGAGACGTTTTTCCCTTCACAATAGTCCACGACACGGATAATTTCCCCTTGTTCGGAGCAACAATGCGCATGCCCGGAGGGAGATCTTCAGGAAAGAAGGCGAGAAATCCCCCGCTGAGTTATGAAAAGGATGTATGTATCTTCAGTTTTGTTCTCGCCCAGATTTGAATGAAGAGGCGACCAGTTTTAAGTGAGCTCATTCAAAAACTGCGAAGATGTCTACATATTTATCAGAATGTTGAGAGAAGATTTTAGAAACCAAACTCTTCTACATTTCAAATCAAGATTCGTTAAAATCATGTAGAATATTTACGATAACAGGCTCTTGCATATGTATTAAACTTGAAGAAATTAGACATTTTTCAGTGGAATGTATTTTAAACTTGAATTCGATGAATGTTGGTAGTATATTCACGCAAAAAGTATTATTAATGCTTGTTAAAGAATATCAACACATAACTGTAATTACCTTGTTATTTAACAACATAAGATGGCGCAGTATCACACAGTAATCAGGTAATAAACCCTGCACACAAATACACATGCATACATTTTAGTTTGCCTGTACAAGGCGGTGCCAGCAGGTTTACTACAACATTCAGCGCTACAGATGTTGCAGGTGTACTCCTACCTTAAACTGACAAGCCGTGATATAATACGCAAAATATTATTGAAAGCGGCTCTAAACGCCAATGTATGAACACAAACACTATTAATGTTTTCAACAAATTAACTAATTAATTAATGTTACTAAAATATTAAGCTACCTACATGTCAACTTTTGCCGATAATGTCATTTATCAGCCTACAATCAGGATTGGAATATGTGTACATGTTGTGACAGTTTTTATATCCTACACGATGTTTATACTATTCTGTTACACAGAATCTTTCTATTCTCTACTTCCGGTTCATGGATGACGTGCACACTTCACATGGTGGGGTGGGGGTATAAGGTCCCCGACTCCCCGCATATGTTCTAGGTAGATTGGCATTGCACAGTTAACCCTAGACGTTTTCCTCTGAATACTAGCATACTAGCTTTCTTTCCGACAGTGAATACCAAGATAAAGTCAGAGAGAGAGAAAGAGAGAGAGAGAAACATACTGGGAAATACATAGAGAGATAAAGAGGGAGAGATACATACATATACTGTATATATATAATATATATATATATATATACATATACTGTATATATATTTATATATAATGATATATA
>JAVCKZ010089084.1:0-11916 GCA_034780755.1 Lepetodrilus elevatus
AATATATTTAAAGTAAGCCAATACTAACTTAATCTCGGAAGGTTTGTCGATGATATGATGTTTGTCATTTAATAATACCCAAATTAATATCAGTGGTTATTTTGATTAGAAAAAGTGCTGTGTGTGTGTGAGAGAGAGAGAGAGAGAGAGAGAGAGAGTACTTTAAACCATATTAGGTGCGTTGCCGAGATTTCCTCTATGCCGTGCAATAACTTATTTCTGTTATTCTCGTTTAACTTTATTTTAAAAAACAACTTTGAGATGTTATTGATCATGATTCAACCCATTCAACGCATTCGTTGATATTTAAATATATTTAAAGTAAGCCAATACTAACTTAATCTCGGAAGGTTTGTCGATGATATGATGTTTGTCATTTAATAATAACCAAAGTAATATCAATGGTTATTTTGATTAGAAAAAGTGCTGTGGGTATTGTTTTACAAGTATTCTGGATTACGTGTTGTCCATTTAAGACATGTTGTATTCAATTGGTCAAATTCGCACAAATGCAGTCATATGTTTTGGACAGCAGAAGTTCAAATTGGAATTGTCACGGAATGCTACTATACTTGACAAGAAGATCATCGCAAAGTATGTAACAGTATAAATAAATCCACATAGATTTACAAAACAAACACCAATGCCAAGAAACACGAGAATTGCTATCACTCTAAAGCGAATGGTTAATCGAGTTTGGAAGAAGCAGCGATGCTACTTTCTCCGAGTGATACCAATCTGGCAGATCATCTTTCGTCTTAGTCTTGTCCCCCGGTAGCCAGATCCACAAGGATTTGCCAGTTGTGGCTTCATAAACTGGGTATCGTCCCCTCAATTGATCTGGTCATTACAGAAAGAGGCGCTGCTCTACAACAGTATTGATTTTCGGATTACGGAAACGTAAAACGAAAGTTAACCACATACCAACACAAATCTGAACATTCAAATCTGGAAAATGTGTGGCCTTTAAAATGAATAAATGAACCCATTCAGAATAGATTCGCCATCTTTCGTGTCTTCAAACCAAACGACAGAGGACAGAATATAAATGCTTATTCTGTATCCAATGCAGTAGATCGAACGTCGTGAGCTTGCATGGACTGTTTAGTTACGATGTAAGGAGTTAAGGGAGGACACTTTGTAGTGTCAGCTATGTGTCGCTTACGTACTTGTGAGTGTCAGCGTCACGCGGGGCCCAGGTCTACATCACCATTGCCTCCAGGCTACGCATTTGCTTCCTAACCCAAATTGGCAGCTGGTCTTTAAACCAGGCGTCAGGCATTAAAACCCTTATTTTGTTAAATAAAGATGCCTTGTATATAGGGCGCCGCGCTCCCAGTGGTGGGCGTTTGCTAAGCAACGCAATGGGTTCTTAGGCGAATATTTAAATTAAATTAAACTGCTATATGATGCTAGATTTGTGTTGGTTATTTCTTGGAGTTTCAATGAATCACCGTTACGAGATCCAACCATTTACACACATTCTAATACCAAGTAGACAATTTTCGAAATAGCGGTGTCGGGGGGATATCATATAATTGATCAATTGGAGCGCAGTCGTCGGCTGATGGTAGTTCGTTCCTATTCCTGTATTTGACATTCTTCAATCACAAAAAGGAATGAACTCTTGTCCATGGTTTCGAAAATTGCTTATTGGGTCCGAAACTTGTGAACTTGCACGATCCTATACGCCTCCCTAGAGATCAATAACAAATCAACATTTTCTCATCTGAAAAATAACCTGTTATACGTCCAGTTAATCCATAACGTGACCTCACAACGATGTTAGGATTTGAGAGTTTGATGATATTTTAATATGTTGACGTCACTGTTCAAGGCCCATCCCTGAACGTGTGAGTATAGTACCAGTGTGACGTGATACGATATCTCATTTTCTGTGTCAACATATACATTTTATCTTAGGACAAAGTCTGCAGTTTATAGATGCACATGGAATGTTCACTGAGATATTTAACAGGACTACACCTTCTGATATTTGCCGACAGCAGCGGTTTTTATCTTGATCGGCAGGCAAAGCTGCGAAATCGGATTAACTGCAAGATCTCCCCTTTTTGTGTTTCTATTTAGATATCTGTAGAGCATTTTCTTCCGAAGGGAATACTAAAAATCGTAATTAAAGCAGCATCCATTGAACAAACACTTGCGCGAGATAGACTTCTGTCCTTTAGAAGGACGTCAAGCGCTCAGCGAGAACTGGCGTTTTGTTAAATCTAAAACCTAAACATCTCGCCAACTTGGGTTAATGCCAATCAATATAGCAAATAACATGGACACCAAAACAGAGTGAGATAGCCTCCCAATTAAGAGTAGGACTTAGTTTGCGAGACCCCTGAAAGCGATGCTCCAACATTTGATAGTTTCGTCATTGTTTCTCCACATTGGGAGACGTGAAGGATATTCTAAACTGCTGTCTAAGGTAAAACACAGATCTAATTCAGTCGTGGAATGTCGAAACTGAGAACCAGAGGTAATCTAGTTTACAATACGGTTGCGTACCTCGCGAAATGTCGTTGAATGTACTGTTATGTGTACTTTTCTAACGCTGGGAGTCTTATGACGTTGTTGAATCACGTTACGGAAAATGCATCTTATAATACCGGGTATTGTTGCTGGGAGAGTCTAATACCGGGTATTGTTGCTGGGAGTCTAATACCGGGTATTGTTGCTGGGAGAGTCTAATACCGGGTATTGTTGCTGGGGGATTAAAGTATAGAACGTTGATTGTTGTTCCTATACCTACATGTTCTTCATGTATCTATCCTAACGACTGGTAAAACACCGTGTGCACAAGCTCTTCCACACATAGTTGATGTTGATATCAAAGGTCAATGTCCACACTTGGCATGGCATTCAACGGAATATTCCCTAAACAAATCACGCCACTTTATATAAGTAGTACCATGCCACAGTACTTTCTTCTATACTTCTTAACTTATATACATTGACAGAATTCTAAAGTTTAAATAACTACACGTTGTTTTGGTTGAAAAGAGTTCTAGATGTTGATGCAATTTATCAATACACTGACCATGCTTTGTTCATAAACTAATTCATAGCATAATTCTAGTAAGAAAATGTGCATGTCCAATTAAGTTATGTTAAAGAGTGTCATTTGGGGCTCCAGTTAACTTCTTCGAAGGTTCCCTCAAATGAACCAATACATTATTATTCTATTCCATATTAATTGAAATTCAATATTAAATTATATATAAAGGAACATATATTTCATTATATTCAGAGTATTCAAATTTAATCAAATTATTCACTTTCTGGAATATATGTCCCTTTTAATACAAGCAATTTGTCCCTAGTTCTTCAGCTCCAGTAACTATCCCATCTGTACGGATCTGATGATTGATATGGTCTGTAAATATATATTCTATTGCTATCAATCCAGAGACAACGTTACGTAATACATACATGCACAGTATGAGAAAATGCAATGGCATATCCATATTTCTTAAGGCAGTAAAAACGTCAGCTATTAAAGGCAAATAAAATTTAAATATCAAAGAGACGTATATTTAGACGGATTGGAGTAGTATTGGACTGGTGTTGGACTGATATTGGACTGGTGTTGGACTGGCAGCTCAGAATGGGTTGTCTTGTATCAGGCATAGCCCTCGCTGGGTAGGAGACAAATATTGCAATTATTTCTGCAAAGCACCAACTCGCCTTAAGCGCCGTGAGCCCCGCGTAGCTCGTCCTCACAAGATTGAGATATTACTCCAAGCCGATCACAATTTCAAAGGCGTTTCTTTTAAAGGGTTATCGAGAGGAAATCTCACTCGGAGGGTTATCAAAGACAACCTTCGACAAACACAATTTCAAACAAAACCAGACCACGACAGAGTAATTCCACGGCTCAATTATGGTGTTTATTTATTTGACACACTAGAGATGCAATTCCAGGTTTTTCACAAAGAAATGAACATCGTTTACTCTTTAAGCTCATTGAATCCGCTTCATTCAGCGAGGAAATGACTATCAATATTTAGATTTAAGACGATACTCATTGCGGGTGTTTGTCTATTAGGCGCGAGCATGTCCCTGTGCCTTTCTTCATGTGTTGCTTTAAATAAGAAACTACACCTACACACTATATGTAGCGATAACGTCTCGTGATGTGTAATTCATCATTATATATTTCTTTGTACTGAAACAGTTGTTTATGTGTACTAGCATGAATAAGATGAATAACGACAAGAATAAGTTACGCACCAATTATTGTTTCTATTCAATATATACATTTGGCATTCTGGTTTTCCTTAGAAACATCTCATGTCTGTAGTCCTGACACATTGGATTCCCTACTGTATTTAAATACGATGCACGTAGGTAGGAAACCAATTTGGAATCATGGACTTTGCAAACAGCACACACACACACACACACACACACACACACACACATGCATACACTATATATTTTGCAGGTATAATGTATATGTACAGGTATAATGTATAATGTATTTCACCAGACGATTTGAGTTCTAGTTTGATGACCTCTAATCTATTTCACTTTGCCAACAACTTGACATGAAAAAAGCTTCAGTGTTCTCGAATGGTTACTCTTCGTCTGCTCCATCCGTTAGTCGTGTTTTCGTCCAACGCCCGTGGGTGAAAAACATCCCAGTAATATCAACCAGCAAGTCGTTAGCTTTGTTGACATTTCTCCAAGTAATTGTTCGAACTGACCGCAAATGAAGCAACAGTCCTGAAAGTAAACTCACAGGGGACGTTTGACGTCCTTGACCTATAGCTAAATTGACGTCTGCTCCGCGCGATGAAGTCCATTTTCTCCGCCATCGGTGTCGTCTGCCGGTGGAGGGTTCAAGAGTAAACAGACGACAAGATTGAGACGAGCCTTTGAAGTTCTTCACAGACGGTTATTTCCACGATAACATCCAACACCCTTTGGTTTCGGTTCGATCTTGGAGGTTAAATGCTCTTTTAGACAAATCTTATCGTCTGCCTTTCGCTAACTGGGGGGCTTGCTATCCATTGTCAGCAGACTAAATCTTGAAGACGTTTGGCGTTTCCCGCCGAAACGTTGAGCCACCAATCTGCCGCATATCAACACTTGACTTGCAAACATCATTGTCCCAAATGGAATCCAACGATTTCCATACATCGCAAACAGACCGAACATCTTCAAAACGCATTTCCTCCACACTTGACCGAGTAGCTTCCCTTGACATCAGTACGAACTGCAGCATGGGAGGATATCAATATATATCCCGTAATTATCTCTCAGACTAAATAATGAAAGACATGTGTTGAAATATTTACTTCCATTCTCTCTCTTTGGGTAAAGTCCGTTCATTTACAAATGTATCACTGTAGACGCCTATAGAAGATTTACTACTACAAAATACGATATGGCGTGTTTAGGAGTTTATTAACCCTGACCATTTTCAAGAAAGTCCAAACTACCGGTATTGAGAAATATGCAAATGTATTTCTCGCAACAAGAACACGACAAAGCTTCGTAACGTTACAATAACACTTTCGATTTAGTCGGTGATATATCTTCACGTGTATTTGAGCATGGCTGCGATGGCAAATACTAAATATGCTCAACACATTTCTTCAATGAACATACACATTCTTGTTTGATTCCCTGATCTATAGTGGTGGCTGAATTATCGCCTAAAGTTCATCGTATTGCATCAAACGTAGGGTATTTCTAGCGACGTCCTTGCCTGTTTTACTTGTTGGTTGAACTCCTGAATTGTCTGCTGTGTCATGTTCTTACATTGCAGCAGAAGCATAGGAGACGGTGCTTCAGAGACCTATGTGGTGTTCAATTGACAGTCGTGGACGCACATTCTGGACAGGGGCTGCTCCTTTCTATCTGTTCTGTCTGTATTTTCTGTCGGACGCATGCGCAGTTACAATGTGCGGTGTTGATCCTTGATAACTGCACATGCGTCGGACAGAAAGTACAGACAGAACAGCTAGAAAGGAGCATCCCCCTGTCCAGAATGTGCGTCCAAGACTGTCAATGGGACACCACCCTATTCACAGGGGCGAGCAGATAGCGCTATCGACATCCATCCGTCAAATTGGTCAACTCAGATGGACATCTTCAGAGTCGTGCGACCATGGTTAATGCATATTTTAAAGAACCTCAAGACATTTTATTTGTACTTGAGTTGACTATTGCTTGCATATCACTTGTTGATGATTACAATCTTTATTTCAGAGGAATTACATTTGACAAGTATAAATCAGTGTTCATGCATTTACATGCGGAAACATACCAACTAATTATATCTTCCTTCATCTTCGTGGAGGCAACTGATGGGTGAAGTGATTCACGATGTGGTTGACTTGGTTTGCAGACATCCAAGTCTTGTTCTGGTCTTCCCTAATGCCGAGCCAGACTCTCTCAACCCATGTGTAGTAACGTCTCCACTCGCCGTGCGGAGAAGCTCTAAGCTTGTTAATCTGGATGCGCACACTGTACGGTTTGTGTTAGAACACAGCGGTCCACTGGACGTGTCTCTTCCTTCAGTTGTACACGTGTGTCACTCTGGTAAGTTTGAGAAAAAAATAATCGAATATTGGTAATAATCAGATATAATTACATTATATCCCAATAGTTTGGTACGCCACGGTTATGGTTTCTATAATTGTATTCATCTACATTTGACAGGTTTTACAACCATGATCACTCTACAGATGTCGAACTCAACCGCTGGTGATCTTCATATAAGATTCACCTTCCTTCAATTGGTCGAATCCATGGACAAGATTTGACAAGCATTCATGTTTATATTTCATATTAAAAATAGAACAACAATTTAATGCATGTGCTAGGTAGAGGAAAGGTGTGCATGTATATTACTAGAGTTTTCCGACAGAAAATATGTTGTCGATAAACCTTGCGCATGCTTATCATGAAAAAACTCCTGAATCTTTGCCATAACATTTTAACAACTTCAATAAATACCTTATAAAATAGGTATTTAAATAGAAATAAATGTTTTACTACCACTATCAGAGGCATGTGTAAAACGAATTTCCTTTTTTTTAGGGGGACGATGATGTCTGTCTGCACTCGTGTTGGATACCGTTCATGTACCGAAGATGCATAATCATGATAAAGTTCACATTCGGATGCATATCATCAACCGATGTCAGAGCCCCGACTGTAAACCGATTTGACTGGTTCCAATTGCCTGATCCGGGGTGAAATAGGAAAACCTTTGGTTAACTCTCTCCACGCTGAAGACAACCGAAAGATTTGAAGACCAGTGTCTGTGCCCAGTCCAGCAGGGCGGGGGTCAAGCGGTCTTCTCGTGGTCTCAGACGTGGAACTGTGAACAAACTGAAGAAGGGGGCTGCTTTACACGCCTGACATGCTGATAGCACACGGCAAGCAGGAAATCACAAAGCCACACCTCGCTTATCTTCGTAATGACCGGTCATCTAAGCGGCAAATCATCAACGAGACTAAACGAAGTCAGTGACGGACCCCGGGGACCGTTATCAACCCTTTCGTAAGCCGCGATGACGTGAATACAAGTACACACACGTATTTCACAGTCGTGGAGTTTAATCTTCGATAAATGACCTAAGTTCTCGGCGAATTGGTTTATTTACATTCATAATTGTCAACACATTACTGGACAAGCTTATTTGTTAAACTACCCAAATACTATCAGAGTTTAGATGAACTGCCCTCGGGTCAAAGCAAATCTAAGCAATTTACTTGGATGCCAAAATGTGTCTAGATTGAACAAACGGTTACTCTTCATTGATTTCTGACTATCAGAGTTGTCTACTGGAGGCGAGTCCTGTGCATTATCTGGAACAAATCTTGATGAGGCATGTTAACTAGAATTCTAATATTTCCCCCCAACTTATGATTGCGGTTGTTAAAGTAATCAGCAATATGCACTGCTATGGACCACGATTTGTATCGACTATTTGAAGCAAACCGGAAGTGCGTTGCGTGTTGGCCTTATGCCCAGTTCATAGATGCGGCTGGCCTGTTTCCTAGTCATCACTTTCATGTCGTATTTCTGTATATTTCTTACTTTAATATTCTATATTACTTTCAACAGCGTGGAATATGTGTAAAAATGTTGCATTATTAAATTTCTCCTGTATAAACTAATAATGTGTAGATCTAAAGCAATGTATGTATGTACTAGTACGTACCAACACCATGACTTAGACAGTGTGCAAGCTACCAGTCATCTCTTCACCTTGTCGAAAATATTAATGGACCTATTATTATGAACGACTATCTCGTGCTCGTGTCCATTGTAATTTAAAGAATCGTTTGGGTAGCAACATATTACAAAAGAGGATCTACTCTAATGCGATTTACCTCAGTGAAAAAAATCTTGAAAGCGGCTCTGAAGTCCAAACGTTAAATGTATTGTATTGTATTATGTTATCTATGTATTATGGTTATGTATTATTTCATATATTAAAGATCATATTTATAATGAAATGTTAAGCGAAGCACTGTTGTTTATCCATTCCACCAAGTCATCTCGTATGTCGAGGGCATCAGATGCCATTAGGAGCTGATCAGAATTGAACTGATCGTCATAGGAACAGACATCGTGATTCACGTCGCTTCCTTTCTCATAATACCAACGTCTAGCCACTCAGTATAAAGATGATGTCCCACACCGGAAGCCATGTCTCTCCACTTCCGGAGTAACGTAAACACTCTCTGGTCGTAACAGAGATACACTTTCACGTATATTTTGCTTGTTCTGTTTACGTACAAAGAAGGAGGGAAATGAGAACCGATCATATAATCGTTGTTTCAGACTTCGGATGTTTGCTTTGGTTTACATCTGTAGACTGCCCACTATGTCAGAAATGGAGTGATAGCATTTCATCTTTCCAGCTATACCCTTTGCAGAGAACAGGAAAACTAAACCAAAGTTACATCAGTCCGAATATTTACCTATCAAGCAGTTCAAACGCGTCAATCCATAACATTGATGTCTTAATATGTATTTACTTACCTATGGTGTTTTTTAATGTTAAGAGTTCGGGGTGATTTGTTGAAATAACACCATGGCTCGGCTCGGCTCGGCACTTTTACTATCGTTCGGCTCGGCTCGGCACTTTTACTATCGTTCGTCCAACTTTCGCAACTATTGTGTATTTATGCATGTTTATCTTGCGCCAATTCCATACACCAAAGCATGCTCATAGCGTTACACTATTACACCGGTCAATGGACCAATGTAACCTCACCGCTACGCATGTAAGCTACAAAGAGATTATAATACCCATCTATGATAGGCCTATATATATTGTCAGTGTTGCTGTGAAATCAGAATGTCCAAGAATACATACATTGTATCAAGACAGCCTGAGGTTTTTTTCTGTGTACCATAGCCTCCGTACACCCTGTTAACCTTCTAATGACTGTAGGCAACCTGAGATGCCATAGAACAAATCTTGCAGTTAGACGTACTTATACAAGAACTTGGGTCATAGTGTTCCCGAAGCTATCGTATACCTAAGGACATCGTTGCGTCTTCGTGAAGGAAAGTTTTACTCTCTCGCTCTCTCTCTCTCTCTCTCTCTCTCTCTCTCTCTCTCTCTCTCTCTCTCTCTCTCTCTCTCTCTCTCTCTCTCTCTCTGGATAATCAGAATGTCCTCCACGAACAGCTCAACGACGTCGTTACGATAACCATTGCTTCTGGAACATGGCCCCAGTTCTCGTATTTATATACAAGTACGTCTAATTGCAAGATTTATTCTATGGCATCTCAGGTTGCCTACAGACATTAGAAGGTTAACAGGGTGTACGGAGGCTATGTGTACTCCTTCACCTAGGTGTATCCATCACTTAACACCATGCCCGTCCTCCCCCAGTTCCCTGTATCGTATTTCCCACTCTCAGGTTTCCCCGGTCTGGGACACTGCCATGGGTAGGCCAGAGGATCTGAGCACTGGTTTGCCCATGTCCTCGGGTGTTAAACTGGCGCACGCTCGCTGTTTGAAAAGAAAAGAAACGTTGTTATGTCGTTAGAAGATAGTACTTATCGTTAGTAATTACCATAGCAGTATAGGCTAACATACAAAACATCTCCGGTTTACCCATAGGTCCTACTCGCTACCAAACAGCTGCGCGCCACCACTGCAGGGCGGAACATTTAACAGAGTTGCCTCCCCTCAATGTTTGGTTTTATATGGTTCCTGCGTTGACCCGAGTTCAATCGACGTTGGTTTTAAACTAGAGGCAGTAGCAGAGAAACATTTTAATCAGTTTTCCACACGATCTGGCACGTTTCAGAGCCAATCAGGATACCGGTCCACAGCAGTTACGAACATTGACTTCAGCTTTAGTTTTCCATGTTTCTGTCAAATATTGCCTATTGACGTCAACGCAGTTTGCCATATTTTGATCTATGACAGCGAAAACTGACGTTTTGTAGATTACCGAGAATCCAGACTCGTTTATAGTTCATGACAGGTACTTAGTTAGCGCGCATTCGTGGTTATGCGTGTTGGTAAAACTGTTTGTGCGTTTTACTGTGCGCATTCATGTTCTCTGATGAGTCTCCGCTCTTACGCCATCTATCATCAAGTTTTATTTTAAATAGTTATAGTAATAGTAATAATAGTAACAACAAAAACAACAGCAGAAAAAGAACCCAACAATTACCGTACTTAATATACCATCAAGTTTATTGAGTTGTGCTACTTCTTTTTTTAAGGCGTGTATTTAAAATGAAATGCATTATCGCTGTTTTACATAGATACGTACTCCATCATCACTAAAAGCAGACAGGACACATGGTACCAAACTAGAGTAGTTTTTAAAAACATGCTCCATACAATAATTAATTCACTAAAACTGGGATGTAATGAGAATTCTAGATTTTTTATTTCCCAGTGACAGGTACGATGTTCAGATGTGTTGAGAAATAATTCAGACTGATGGTGTTTCGATTACTATAAAACAGTGGAGAGAAGTGTTGATACTGGCCCAGCTCTTTTACCAAGTGTACACTTCCTATTTCCTTTCTCAATATTATGCCAATCACCAGTTTCAATGGTGCGATTCGGATGTTTCAATTCTACCTAGTTAGCCAAACATATAGTTGCTCGCATGTTAAAATTCACATGGTGTTGGCCGTTAACTAGAGATATGCAATACATAACCACCTTGAAATAGCTAAAGAAAAATATATTATTGATAATGTAATTGCATACTATTCAATTTATCACTAGCATCATGACAATTGGATCAATTAACCCTAAAACCGTGTTCCCATTCAGTTCCGGTCGTTCCCACTGCCAGCTATCAGAATTCAAAACATGTCTAGGGAATAGGACACGTGAGATACACCGACTGTCCAACATGGTACCGACAGTAAAAAGCCTGCCTCACTGAGCACTCCGACTAGCCTTAACCTCAGTTCCTATGCACAGATGAAGGCAATTCCGACTTGCAGTTCCACACCAAGTTCCCATGCATCTGATAACAAAGGTAATTACCGGACAGGTGCGAGAAGATGCTATCTGCTGTCATTGAGAGCGTGGAATTAGAGCAGTGAAGAGCCATTGGTGGACGGTGGTGTTCTTCACTGAAGGAAGTGTTCGCTATGTTGAGAGCATGTAGTGTTAATAGGGGCATATGCAGTGTTAATGGTAGGAATGTATTTAGGGAGAAGATGATGGAGGTAGATATAAGTATTAGGTGTCTCGGTGACGAGGGGTAATTAAATTGATGGTGTCTGTTGCATTAGAATCATTGAAATGAAGTCACCGCATTTCTAATCCTATACGTTTGTGTCTGTCTTTCTGTCTCTTTCTCTCTGTCGCTGTCTCTCTCTCTCTCTCTCTCTCTCTCTCTCTCTCTCTCTCTCTCTGTGTGTCTGTCTCTCTCTCTCTCTCTCTCTCT
>JAVCKZ010089095.1:0-11916 GCA_034780755.1 Lepetodrilus elevatus
TTGTGTTATCTCCGGGAGATAACAATTTTATCTACAGCATATATCTACTCTCAAAGCCTAGATTGGGTGATAAATATATATATATGGTTTTAAAAAAAGACTTATCGTACTGAAGGTTGCCTACGAGCACTCCTATGATTATATTTCCCTCACAACGACGACGACGACGACGACGATGATGATGATGATGATGACGGCAATATAAAACTTGGCCCAGGGTTAAACGCAGATATGTACACGTGATATTAACATATTTAATTTTGACTATTGAAAGCAGACAAATATAAGCAGCGAAATATATGTAGATGCAATAAAAGAAACGTACTTTGTGAATAAAATGTAAGTTTTCTAACTTTGAGGGGAAATATTTTGAAAAGGGTACAATGCTAACTATTGAGTGTGGTGCAACACGTGTACTGTACATGCAATTAGGAATTTTTGCACTGCACGGCACCCTGCAACAAGTCTCTGAGTTTAGACCTATAAACACGACTAGGGGCGGTTGGCATCCCAGTGGAAGGTCGTCTGACTTCGGCGCCAAATGTTCCGGATTTAGAACCCTTCCAGCATGGCCTAGAAATGTACCTCAGCGGAAATGACCTTTCCGACCGAGGTCATCATAGGATGCGGTATATACTAACCTGTCGCAAGCCGTCAATCTCACAGTTTGTGACGGTACGTGATAGCCAATCAAAATACGACTATGATGTTAATAGCAATCAAAATGCGATTATGCTTAAATGTGGGCGTGACTCGATGTTCCCATATTGGATATTGGTGTCTGACAAATATCTTAGCAAGTCTATTAGGCAAGGGACACATTTGTTAACAGGTGTAAATAATTTGAGGAAAGTGTTTGAGTGGCAGAAATGTCTGCAGGACCATCATGGAGCGATGCCGTTGTCTGTTTGCTTGTTTGACATGATGTACAGCTTATGTTTGACATGATGTACAGCTTGACGGACATTGCAAGGAAGCTTGACTTCATGATCGCCAATTGTCAACCTTGGTTTATCATGTTCCAGCCGGTGCGATGTAAAGCTATGGTTCACTGTATGACGCGAGTGCATTGTGCCTGGTCCAATAAGTATACTGTTCGAGATCAACACTGCCTTTTTGAACTAAAACATGCCGATCGATTTCTCGAGATAAATTATATTGTTTTATAAATCAGTTGTTCGCGGAAGCATGTACACATGCGTCTAACAATTTCCATTCTGCAGGCAACCCGAGATGTCCTAAAAATAAGATTGATATGGCTAATTCAGCATGGAGAGGGTTAAAATGTATCTGATTTCACAATGCAGACATTGTCTTACGAAATTGTATCTGAGGTAGTCCGTTCAGTTTTAGTATTGTATTCGAAATATGTAAGTGTTCTCGATTACTACCGTTTAACAAATTCGGGCTTATACAAAGGGTTTGACCTGCCCCTCCATACAGTGGCTATAAACAACAGCGTGAAGGTGCGAACTTAAATTACTCCTCCCGAGTCGCACATGCAAGTACCACTAATGCACTAACATAGTCGTGTTGTTTGTATGGTTCCCACATATTACCATTGTCATTTGCTACTGATTTATTAAACAATTGCACAAAATTAATCTTATAGCATAATAGCATTTATTTTTCATAACTCGTGTTCAGTGATCATAAAAAGAATATGGTAATTTTATGCACTATGCTTTCTAATAGTGATGCCGTCTTCTGTAGTCTTACACGTAGTATATAATCATACTTACATGCATAGGACCTACAGCACTAGGTATTGCTTTATACAACGTATAATAGGCTTACATATTAATACACAACGATGTAATGTACACACGTATACTCGTTAATACCGAGTACCGGCATTCACGTTAACTTGGTACTGCAGTATACGTCAGTAGGGTAAATATACCGGTATATTCTTTCACACGTTATTGTAGCAGGCGAAGCAAGCAACTGCTTGTGTACATCACATGTACAGCAATACGTTGACCACAATGGACGTTCGCCAACACGTGGTCTGCTGTCAGGAGGTTTACGCTTGAATAACGCTGAGATGCCATGTACGCCAAGTCTTGTTGACACTTCACGTTTCCTTGACACTTCACGTTTCCTTGACACTTCACGTTTCCTTGACACTTCACGTTTCCTTGACACTTCACGTTTCCTTGCCTTGACACTTCACGTTTCCTTGACACTTCACGTTTCCTCTTTTACAGTTATCTGCTGGTATACAAATATAACGCGATATTGCTTGGTCCTAAGGGGCTAACAGCTACGACCAGCAAACGATTGCTATAGTTTGACAAAGTGTGTATCGTGATATATATGTCTCTTTCTCTCTATCTCGATGTAACCAAATATTTTACATAAGTATGTTTTTCTTTATTTCTACCTATCTGGCTTGAGCCACTCTTCAGAGACGGGTGTACCGTGATACATCTCTATCTCGTTTGAGCCAACATTGATAGTGCCGTCATATAAAAGTCTCTTGGTCTCTATTTCTCTCGCTTGTGTCAGCGATTGATAGTTTACAGAACTTCTCTTTAGAATGTACCGTCATATACATGTACGAAAGGAATCTATTGATGACAGTTTCATAACATATTCATATATGGTCGATATTTTTAACTATGATCTTTACTATGTCCGCTACGTGTTGAAGCTAGGGGACATTTTACTGAAGAAGCATATTAACTGATTGGTCAGTACAGTTCTTGGAAATCATATCAAGTCTGCGTTTCACGAAAATGAAAGCACGGCTTACTTAGAGGTTTACGTCATGCACTGCGATATCTAAAGCATTACATGGCGTAGGTCCTGATGTAGGGGTCTGGGCCCCTATTCTCGAAACTTCTTAAGATTTTCTTAGCTTAATAACGTGAATATCTCATGCCATGGGTATCCTTAAGATCAAGTTAAGAACGTTCTTAGGCTAAGAGGTTCGTAAGAACGTTTCGAGAATAGGGCCCCTGTATATGATCATGTAGTTGCCAGGGAGTTACGACTCTCGTAGTGCTACGATATTCATGTGTAACGGACCCCAGGGACCTGTTCGTAACTCCCATATTTGTGAACACGGAGTTACGACTCTCGTAGCGCTACACGATCGTTCTGTAGAACTCGTGTCAACGAAACCCTTTCGTTAAACGCAGTCCAAATACATACTTTTCAATTGATATTAACCACAATATTCATTAACAGTGCAATCCTACATACAGATCTATCTTGATCAGGCTTGTCGTGACAGCTCGTACTTACCACAACCAACGTATACGTATTAAACTATAGGTATTCATCAGGAACCACATAATATCCACTTATATATGTCGGGCTTTGGGCACTTTCAATTTTACTTTGATCGAAGTCACACCTCGTTTATTAGAATTTAGAAATATATAACATCAATACAACACTGTTTGAAATATTACTCTGTACATTTCTACAATTTGTTGAAGCTTTGACATCTATTATAGAGTGATATGCATACCTTGTAAATAGTCTGTATAGAATATTTAGGTAAATGTCAACAGATTTCACTCCTGTTATGAGATGGGATTCAAATTCATAGTTCCTGACGTATAGGCCCATCACTGACGTCATCGAGTGATTGAACGACTGAGAAATTCGATCAGTTATGATCTGCAATGCCCACCGTAAACAGAGCCGTGATTTAGTATCAGGTTTGTAACTGTTAAGAGTGGTGTGAAATGCATAAAGCAACTACATGTATAATGTTCGCTTCAATACCGATTTATTTCCAGGTATTTCCGTTAAAGATGGTTTCAATACTTGATTATAAGCATTATGGTTTCATCTCCGATTTGTTTCCTTCTGATACATCGGTTTTAGCTTTGTAATGATTAAGTAAAGGATGGCATTTTACAAACTAATATTCATGAGAGAGAAAGGGAGGGGAAGGGGATATATCGAGAGAGGGAAGAAGGAAGAGAGAAAGATAGAGAGAGGGAGAGAGGAGAGTGAAATGGAGAGATGAAGAGAGGTGGAGGGAAATAGAGATAGCGAGATGAATGAAGAATTATGTATATTATGATGAATACAAATAATAATGGTTACACTAATAATGCTAAAACATATATAAAACACCATGACATCATGACTATATACTCAGAGATACTTGGTATGCTGATGGTCTTTCAAGTTTTTTTATGAATAATAGAATCAACTTCCAACGATATTGTGGTCACACGATGATACCTCAATGGCAAATGTTAAGCTGTGTTGCGTTGATGGCACGCGCGTTAATATACATGTCCAGCTATGTGATAAGCTTTGGGGTTATCTGTCGAATCTGCAAGTAAGCCTATGGACACGACTGTGATTGATAACCTGGTATATTCACGTCACTGCATGGCTATCTAGTTTCGTGCGTCAGTGGTATCGGAGTATCTGCGGGCTGGAACTGGATGTATCGGGGGTGCCCTGGGAGTAATATCATCGATCAGTGTCCGTCTTATGCAAATGGAAATGTTCCTTTTTTTTATTAGATGTATTTATTGTTTTATATGCAAGAGTTACAGAGCCTGTGTAAGACAACGTTGCCATGCATAGGCAAGTTTCAGATCTCTACAATAATTCAGTTCCAATGTATGTAGAATGTATCCTTTCGTGGATTCATGTTGCAAGTTCTGGAAATGCAGGCGTTGTCTCTTTGGAATGACACCATTGCCCGGATGTGACAAGAACATTAATTATAGACAAGTGTTATACACACCTTTCCTAACCCCCGTACACTGTAAACATGTAAACTGTAACATTACCCAGTAGATATAGTAACACAGATATTAACAAAATCAAATTAGACAAATCCGAGGCTTTATCAAATGTAATAGCATCCATGCAAACTTACATTTGGACGTTATGGATGTAATAGTAGAACAACAACTTGTTTTAATATATAATATAATTACTGATTTCATGTTTTTTGAAACAGGCTAATGAACCTCACAGAATAACGTACGCTGAAGTTCCTATACAAATGCATGGCGTTGCCAATTGTACTATTTACTTATGGGCCTATAATATATTTCTCCTGTAGTCATTGAAAGTTTCTTGATTCAAGGTTATCTGCTCAACAAAACCGATAAGAACGTGCTATGTATCATGAATGCAGTGTAAATTAAAGCCAGCATACAACATTGTGTGTATTGTCCGAAAAGTGTGGGCATTTGGATTCCATAACCTTTCATATTTTAAATTGCTACAATAGACAATAGATATTCTATAATATCCACGGTGGATAGTAGCATGAATATATGGATAGTAGTATCCTCAAATAATATTTTCAAGGATAACAAACATTGGTATTTGACCTCTGAATGACCCGTGTGTGACTTATGGCTTGGGCCATGTATTAGCTATCAGTGACTATATCATAAAAGCTTTGGGACAATTACCTCAATCGAGTAAACAGTCACCAATTTCCGATGAATTTGAATAAAAATAATTCGGTTTTCGCTCCAATATGCACGTGTATGCATCCACATAATGCAGCGATACTGAATGCAAATAAATAAGTATTATCTGATAAATACTAGGATGAATAGTAAATGGTATTTCTCCAAATTGACGTAAATATGACCGTGGTTGATATAGGAACTGCCAAGGACTAACTGATGCTAATATGGTGCGTTCACGATCAAAGTATGCCTGGAATGAAATATAACTCGGAATCTTCGCAATGTCATCTAAATAAAACATTAAAACACCCACAGAAAACACTAGTTAGGTGTCGTGTTCCAGAGAGCTAACAGGATCAGACAGAAGCCTGGCAGGACACCTGGACACCTGGTTTATCTTTGAAAACGTTAGGTTCTGGTCCGGACACCTAACAGGACACCTAACATGACACCTAACAGGACACCTAACAGGACACAAAACAGGACACCGAACAGGACACCTAACAGGACACCTAACAGGACACCTAACAGGACACCTAACAGGACACAAAACAGGACACCGAACAGGACACCGAACAGGACACCAAACAGGACACCTAACATGACACCTAACAGGACACCTAACAGTATACCTAACAGGACACATAACAGGACACATAACAGGACACATAACAGGACACATAACAGGACACCTAACGTGTTTTGCTGTGACTAAGCAAGTACCTACCGTCTCAGTCAATACACAGCATTTCAACAAGGAATTCAATACGTTATCCTTGTATAAATGTCACTTGACGTAATAAGCTGCATGTAGTGTAAAACCTGTACAATTAGACTGGCATGGAGGACACAAACAGATAGCTTCCATTCTCTCACAGACTTCCACTGCCACCAACACCGTGAGAAGCTCCAAGGGATCTACACATAATGTGTCGTCCACTGTGTTATGTCCAATTAATTTCATTTCAATAGGTTATCCGTAAGCTATATAATTTCATCATCCCTTACTTATGTTGTGCAACCTATCATTACGTATTTCGTTGGAATCTCCTTACACGCAATTCTGACATTGCCATTGGTCTTGTTGGGGAGGTTCCGAATTGTTAACTCGACATCCAGGATCTGTTACGTCTGTTTGATTGTCGGCAGTAAACACTGATTAGCTAGGTAAATATAAAGTTTAGTCTTCTTTAATTCTGGAGTTTCCCTCGTGGAAAGTCTAAACGTGATTATCTTCATGCACTACATCACCATTCCCCCACCGAGAGCTGCGCAAGAAATGTTAGCTTAAGAGAACCATCCATTCTATGGATTGATGTTTTAGTTCTTCCTTCAGAATATATTCGTCATTTTATTTAGGACAATACGACATAGGTGTTGTTGATTAAAATCAATAGGGTAACACAAACGTGAAAAGACTTTAAATTATATTTTCCTTATTGATGACTTTATACTCTCAGGCAGATTTCGTTGCGATCCATTTATTAAATTACATAGTATTATTTAAAAACATAGTCAAAGTAACTCATGCCATACAAAAATACAAAAGAGTATTACGGCCAATCTGTTATAAAACAGTTGTTCGACTAGTATTATTATTAAAATCAAGGTTTCGTCATAGCCATGTGTTCCACACCATCATTAAATAAGTAACGAGAAGTGACAGAGTTGTCTGTCCTTTGAAGTCCTTGAAGTACATAGATAAACGGTAAACGAATGTATGCCTTCTTTTAATTTAAACCTCAGAAAAAAAAATCACATTTATTCGTAGTGTTCCTACATGCATCGAGTGCAATTGATAGTTACTTCAAGAATCTAAATCAGCAACAACTATTCTCTTTAATTCAGAACTATTCACCGGTAGAACCGATTTAACACATTCTACTCCAGACGAACGGAAATTGAATTGAAGCAGAGGAATGGTCGGCCAGTACGTTTGTGTTAATCCTGATATCTAGTAATATTGAAACAGTTTATCTGTCTAACCTACGCAGACCTATAGGACAAGTTGTAACACACCATCCACACTCCTCGAGACACGTACACCAAAGACAATCGGAACACTCTCGAGAAACTTCCTCTTTACTCTAGTAGTATACGTTAGGCCATTCCGACTGAGCAGAGCGAGGCAAGCCATAGTTTCATAAGGTGGCAGTAAATCGTTTCGTATTTCAATCCGTTTGATTGGTACCACGTGACATAAGACAGCCAGGAGAAGCTTTACCTGATTTCTAAGAAATCTAGACTTGTTTAACCATTCATGTCGGATCACTTGGACAGGGTATATATATCGTTTCACGACGCTCGCGTATTTACTAAAATACCATAGCGATCCTGTGTCTATATATACTAGCATAATATTATGTCGCGACGATAGCCATGCGAACGCTGTGGTCTCTTCGTGAATACCAGAATACGAGAGCGTCGAGAAACGATACCCAAGACGATTTGAGTGAGAATGACGTCTGCAAAATAAACATGTCATGTTGGATCGTTTGAACAGGACTATTTTAGGTAGGAATAAAGTCTGTGGCATTGACTACTAAATAGGTAGACCGTAATGGAGAAGCCTTGAGTCCGTATTGTAGACATTCTGGTTCAATTCCCCGGGAAATGTCTTTGAAGTGTTTATATTTAGCACTTCAATCTCATTCCAGTTAGAACCATCTCATTCGCTGCCTCACTTTATCTCTTCTTTTTTTTTAAACCCCCAAACGAAATCACTTCCTTGTCCCAGCCTCATCCTATTAATCAATCATTTATAGATGTATAAAAGGGATTTAGGAGTCTTCTAAAGAGGTGGATGTTGCTAATATGTATAGGAAAAGACCATAATGATTTAAAACTTAATGTTTATGATATAGAACTGTCAGCGTACATGTCTAAAGCTTTGTGTTTAAAAAGTGTTATAACCCAACCATAATAACTGTACTGGTTGTTCCATTCACTGTACGGATTGTCAGTTCAGAATGCGTGTCTTGGACTGTGAATGGAACAACCTAGGCAAAGTATAGACGTAGCAGCTAATAAGTAATATAACAGTGGTACTTGAACATCACATTTGAATGAGCTAGATGCAAGAAGTGCTGTTACTCAAATTATACGACACTTCTTTCGTAATCTGAGAAGAGCATTAAAATCGTTCAGCGAATACCCATGTCGGGTTGGTTTTCGAGGCCATAGATTAACGTTTTCAAATGATTGGCAACATTTCGCGGTGACTTAATTGACTGAAGCTCACAATCAATTTGGCACGACCATTTTAAATAGTATTTCTTTCATAGCCTTAAACTGATTATTTGTTTCTCAATAATGTTAGTTTACGTAATTGATGTATGTGCATAAATGTGACCAGAACATAAATAGAGTACGTCTCGTTTGACATTAAGTATTCTGATGTTAATAGGATTTCGTTCATGGTAAGTACATACATGCCCATTGGCGATTACTATCACAATGAAGGCTACAGTGCTCATGAACGGCATTTACAAGCTGTCGACCAGTTCCATTTGACCACAGGGTCTTCAGTAGAACCTCCGCTCTCATTCGTCATACACTCGAATACCGTTGGGAAGTGAACAGTCTGTGCATAGTATTCAATTATGGCCTACTTCGGGCGGTTTCTCAAGGATCTAGAGCAATGCTAAAGTTCGCGTGAAGTCGCGAAAGCAAAGCTAGAGTGACGTCGCTAACGTGCTATATAGGACGGCCCACGAAGCACGAAAGACATGCGCAGTGACACTTCGAGCTAAACTACCGTAACCGCCCGAAGTAGGCCAGTACGGGATGGAGATTACCAAAACCCAGAGGCATTCTTACCACTGTCTTCATGAGTCATTGCATAACAGTTCATCGTGTAAGACAGTGCGGCGAAATATATAGTGCGCGAAAGTCGAGACCCTTGATATATACTCCATCACGTGCTGTACCTAATAAATCACGTACTGTTATTTCCTGTACATCGATTCCAATGATTATGACTTTGGCCTAGAGTCGTGTTTCGAGCCTTCAAATAGCGGATGTCATTAAAGGCATCTAAATATACGTTTGGGATAATCTAGTGCTGGATCTAAACCCAGTGGATGCTTGGATACAATTCCTCTTATTTGGGGTTGATGACTTTGTTGTTTTTATTAATTGCGAAATATGATATTTGATTGACTAATTTCTGATATAACCTAGCGTAATGGGATGTTTCTGCTTGTAATGAGGTAACAAATATAGGCTGTTACAGTGTTATTCATAGGGTTGAGTGATCATAATGTCCTATACAATGAGATGTGGATCCATTATGCGCGTATTTGAATAACAAAATTAAATAGTCATGCCTTGTATATTTAAAATAAAAGGCTTATATGTTGGGAAAGTAACATGTAGGTTAACGGGCTATATTTGATACGTTATCATTACAGTAAATAGAACACAAATGTAATGCGAACGTGCATTATCACAAATTAATTTCAGTTACTTACATGTGAATATTATATGAGATATGCATCCGTATTTTATACTGAAATTGATTTAGTCGCCGGATGCCGTTAAATACTTATACATTACCAGGTAACGGTTTACTTAGTTATGTTCATGTGACCAGACAATAACAATGACAGAACTATTACACGGTAATATTACCTTCATGTAATGAAAATTGAATACTAGTATTCGGCATATATTTCTTTTGTGATCAAATAGATTAGTATTTTATCAATGCACAGCAATTTATTTAATATTGAAGCTTTGAATTTCTCCATTCGGATGCAATGAGACGGACAACAGATACATCGACTGTGATTGATGAATTCATCCAGATGAATCTACCTTTGTGGGCATCTCCTCTTGTGTACCTTTCATAAAAACAAAAGCGGAATTGATACATTGCACAAGTTAGAGAGAGTGTGATGGATTGAGTTGCGAATTGATATTGGTTGGAAAGGGCAAATGTGCACTGAGGAATCGAACTATCCCAGTAGGGATAATTTGGCTCTACGAGATAGCATTGGCCTCGTAGTAATAATATAAGAGATAGCTAGTGATCACATGTGTACAGGCACAGCTAGCTAAATCCCGTTATCAAACATAAAACTACATGCACATATGTACATTGTAGATTTACATTGTATTATTATCATGTGTACTCAAATGTATGAACAATAGGAGTTGGTTTTAGTATTAAGTTGGTATACTTGAATTATATCAAATCATTTTCAGTGTGAATCAAATAAAGGAACTCGGCATTAATTAGTTTGTGCGTGTGGCTATAAAATGAACACTTTGTGTGTAGTGTCCCGCGTGTAGGTAATTACGGTTAATACTGGCTTCCATACTTTCGGAGATAGGCTATTCCAGGCTGCAGGTCGATTCCTATAGAACAATCTCCCACAAAACATCCGTGAAACAGAGTAACTGCGCACGTTCTGAAAGATAACTCTCTTCTTTACTGAAGTGTATGGATGGTCCTTGTTCACACTATTTCCCGTAAGCGCATCATTTGATCAATTATTCTGGATTTCTGCGGTAAATAAATAAAATGTGTATACGAAATTACCAATAATAACCCACGACCTGAATGATAGTCTGTTCATGCAGGGCCCGTGCTGTTTCTTTTCTTTCCTCATATTACCATCCACTGCAAACACAGACAAGCAACTGTTTTCACATACATTGAGTCCAACATCACCAATGCTCATCTCTCCTCGTCTTTAACGTTCACTGTAAATAAAGCGGCTCATTTGGACATTGTTTAGGGGGAAACAACTTTCCCGCCGATCACGCCGAGGGGCAATTAGAAGTCCATTCGTTATTTGTCCGAGGTTTGAAGGAGGCAATTAGAGCACGGCCTCGGATCCGCCATTTGGCCACGGATCAGTCGTGCGGGCGTCAACACAGGGACGAGGTCTCTCGTTCACGAGGAGAAGCTCAATCATCGATCCAGTTGCCTCGCCCACTAACGCTTCAAACTTTCTAAAAGTCGTATATCAACGTCTATAAAACTGCTAAGTGGAGCGGCTGCGGACGACCAGCGTTTTAAATGAATGTGTTCTGTCCAGTCTGTTTTTGTGATGGTCTGGTTTAGTTCTGTTGCCCTCTGATGTCTTCTGAGTGATTGGAGGTGCTGCTGCTGCTGCTGATGGTGATGATGATAAACTAATAATAATAATATTATATTTATGTACGTACTTATATTGCGTCAGTTCAATGCTCGACAGTTTCCTCATAGCGCTACATTAGTATGTCCATGTCAATGGATTAATCTAGAGGAAATAAGATCTCTATCCCTCTTTCTATCTCATTATCTATCTCTCTATCTATCTATCTATCTCTGTGGGTATATATCCCTCTATCTCTCACTCACCATCTCTCTCTATCGTTATATATATCTCTCTCACTCTCTCTCTATCTTTCTATATATATTATATATACATATCTTTTTTCTCTCTCTCTCTCTCTCGCTCTCTCTCTCTCTCTCTCTCTCTCTCTCTCTCTCTCTCTCTCTCTCTCTCTCTCT
>JAVCKZ010089106.1:0-11914 GCA_034780755.1 Lepetodrilus elevatus
AGGTCCCAATGAGTCCGTTGTATGCGGTGTCTACTGTAGTATTACGACTCCATAGTTCATTAAAATAGTTCATTAAAAGTTGCTTTTTAATTAACTGTGAAGTACAGTACAGGGACAAATCCATGAGGCAAGATAGTGCAGTTAGTAGTAAATTGGACTACAAGTCTGAAGGTGCTCTTCATATCCTGACGTCTCTGCTACGGGCAGTAAACATTGAGCAAGTGTCCTGACTTCTGATATGTGTCAGATTTCCGATCACTTTACTTGGGACTACGTTAGTGATAATCCAACAAGAAGTTTCGGCCACTTCTTGCAACAATTTGACATTTTTTACATCATACTTTAGGTAGACAACTGTCACCAGGGGTGCATTTAGGACATAATACAATTTTATACTTTACAATATGCTACTTTTCTAAATGTAGTGGCTGGCTGAACGATTTAGTAGCAAAATAGCATGCATGCTTTGGGTTGTCCTATTTGCTACCAAACACTACGGGTTTAAAAGCCAAAGCAAAAAGTAGCACTACGTAGTACTACTAGTGTTGGCTGAATGACTATTGCAGCGCTAGTTATCAAAAAGTATAAAATTGTAGTCTGTCCTGAACGCACCCCAGGGCTGATATGAAACTGTATGATTTCATGCTCAACTCAAATTTTGAATAGAGATTTGTGAACAAAACTTTACCAAGTTGAACCTGTCTAACCTCAGGGCCAGATTGTCAAACACATGTGGTAATAATGAAACAGTATTGCAGAGTTCAAGCTGTTCCAGGTGAAGATAATAGCAACAGCGATTAGTGTATTGTAGAGTAAGATCAATGTAAAAGACAACAAAACTACTCAGTTCTGGAGCACAGCTGCGAACTTTACTTGTCATTGTTGTATACAGCTTACATACGGTCACACTGTCCTCTCTGGATAAATAATAACAACTGACTTGCTTGATTGGTTGGTTAACAATTGAACAACGTATCGAGGGTCACGTGATCTGGCAGGACGTAACTCCACGATCTCAACTTGCTTGGCACTTGGCGTCATGGTTGCTGACAATGTAACGATGAAAGACTCAACTTGTCACACATATTGCAGTGGGATATCATTTGGTATTACATGGGCTACCATTCAATAACAAACAGATGTGATATCGGTCTATATAACATGCATGCCATCACCATCACTAATGTACATCGCTACGGTGATTCGAGTGTCAGCGATGCCAAAGTTGACAATGATAGTAAAATCTATCGGGAGACATACATGAGAGAAATGTGCATCAACGCTAAGCACTGCGAATGGCGCCAATCGTCTCCCGATATTAACATTCAGAAGTAAATCTGAGGAGCCTCCGAATACCAGTAACAGTCATCTGGAGTAGTACCGTCACGTAGATAACTCTTCTTGTCTTTCGTTACCCATCCAGATTTTGACAACACTCGGGTCAATGTATGTAAGCAATTAACTAAATGCAAAATGGTAGATTTGGCCTACTGAGGTCTAGCCCATGTTTGATGCATGACATATATCGGGATGTAACCAGATTGGAACACTGGCGGGTGACACGGGATGGAAACGCACGTTTCTCGTCTGCTCTAAAACCAGTTCTATACACATATGCAGACGTTCACCTCTGAAAGACATAGTATATTTGTGTCGTACATGCACAAAGCCCAGAACCCTGCGTGTGACTCCTACACGGCCACGGTGAAGTGTATGATCATCAGAAGTGTTGGCTTGTAGCTGGATATCTACTGCACACCAATTAGCTGTTAAAGCAGTCTGCTTTCTAGCTGCAGCTGTCCTATACAGCAATATCCTAGTTTACCGGTGCCACTATTTCCCAGTGTATATCAATCCAACTGTGTGAAGCGCTACTTTACCGTAAGTACAGTATGATATGCATTGGACAACTGCAGCATCGAAACAAGACTGGGCTAAAGGTCAATGCTAACATATTCTTCTTGACCTTTGGCCTATCAACCTTTGACATGCGACAGGTGGTGCTCCCTGCGTAAACTAGAACACAAACATGGAAATGTAACATCTACCTACAATACCTATACACCATCATTACACCAAAGAACAATACATGGATTACTTCCATTAAAAACAAAAAATAAATTTAAAAAGGGGCACAGCATAGCCACATCATTCTTCGATTACTAGTACTAGTTAAATGTGCAATCAAAGTATTTGTAATAAATGGGTAGATGCTCAAAAGAGTTACTAGTATTGTTTACTACAAACCAACTGTGAATTTGGAAATGGGGTCGAATTGAATTCCAGATTTCAAGACTACATCGTAAGATTGCTGCAAAGATTACCTTCTTAAATGTTAAAGGAATCCTTTCATCCTAATCAATACTACCCGACAATATGCTGTGCCCAATCTGCAATGTTACACAAGTATGGACAACATTCACCAATATACTACTTGGATAGAAAACCAAACTTGATACATAAACAAACTACAATAAATACTCTTCCATATAGGAAATCTCAACACTATGGATACGGTAATATGATATGCTACAGTGGTCACACTTGCCCGATCTTCACCGACTTTCATCAAAATGTGCATACAAAGCATTAAATAGGCATTCGATATATGAGAATCCATTGGAGGAAATAGGTTTTGTTCGCATTAACACCATGCTGCTTGCAGGTTTCGCTTGATATCCTTAAAGGGGACTGCCACCCATCCCATTGTGATCACTGTAGCATCTCTGTAGTAGTGATTCAAGTACATGTATATATAAGGGATCGTATATAAATAAGAAACAAAACATCTAAAATCTAGTATGTACATACATCCCAGGAACACTACAGTGCAAGGATAAAAGTGAATACAGGAAATATACTTCAAATCATGATTGTGGTCTAAACGTAAGATGTCTGTCTTCTTACAGTTGGCTTAATACTACCATAATTACCCTACTAATTCGAACAGGATAATTAAATTAAATTTCTAGCTGTTTGAATTATTATAAAGATACAAAAATTGAAAATGATCGGTGTTCAAATAATTTGGGACAACCAAATTAAAGTACAAAATATGGTTGTAAATAAAATTATTAAGTAAATTAAGGATTTGAAAATAAATATATATTTTCTTTAAAAATTTTAAATAATTTATTACGTTCGAATAATTGGAAAGTTACAATTGAATTAATTGGTTAATATTCATAATTTTAGGGTTGGAATATTTTATTTTTGTTTGCGAAAATATTTTAGGTGTTCGAACTATTAGAGTAGTGTGAATTATTAGGATAATTGCGGACAGTTATACATCTATTGTAGATAGCAATTATACCATATATATTATATGTCAAATTCTGTCCACCAGCACAATCATGATAATTTTGGCGTAATTATTCCACAATATTTTATATCAAGTAATATATCTGAAAATTTCCAAAATATTATCTGATTCTACAAGCTGTACAGATCTCTCAAGCAGAATATCAGTTGTGGTAAAGATTTGCAATCAAATTTACACCATTTCAAAAACCTCAAATATAGTTCTCAGTACAAAAGTTTGATTATAATAGGAAGGATTTTGATGATGTCATAAGCTCTTATATATGACATTTCATAAAATTCCTATGTCCAGTTAATAAATGGACATCCAAAATATATTCATAAAAATGTGAGGATATTATTTTTCAAATGAAATGTTATACAAAATTGTTATCATAATAATATTGATAATAGACCATGTGAATCATATTTGGTAAAACATAATATAGTTCCCTGCTATCAATAAAACTCCTGTATAATGCTATGAAATATTCACATTGATCAATGTTAATAACTGCACGAGGCAGGATATCAAGAATAACCATCACAAACAGCTTTTCACAGATCAAGCCATATAGTAGGCTGTGTAACCAATACAATTACAACATTATTACTGAAGCAGAACAATAGTTAAACATTAGGTTAACTTTTAACCATTTATTACTGAAAACGAAAGTTTCACCAAGAAAGAGAAAGAACTTTTTTTCTTGACTTTTTGGCAATATTATTAAAATGTCAAATAATTGGAAATAGCGTTTTTTTTCTTTTCAGTCTAAAAAGGTTCACCAGGACCTCCAAAATTAATGTTTGGAAGGTCATAAGAATAAATCTGGCTTCAGAAGATATCGTTAGCCACATTCCCAATTTCAAATCATAATGTAATGAGCATCCTGATGACTTTCCGACTCATTTACACTCAATAATGTTTAGTTGATTTTGCTCAAAAATACAATATTTTCAACCTGAAATATCAGTTCATTACTACTGGCTACTTAACCCTCTCCATGCTGGATTGAGCCCAATTAACGCTCTCTAGGCTGTCTCAGGTGGCATACAACAGGTAGCCTCAGAACAACTTAATGGAAAATAGTTGGTCATGATTGTCACACATTTCAATGTGTATCAAGAACCTAAATAATTTACATTCATTGTGACGACCTGATCATGACCTACGTCTATCAATACCCTCATATTCCCGCTTAATCCAGTCACTGTTCGTCTCTGTCTGTGTACATAGGCACATATATTCAACGTCGATATTTCTCGGTTCGTGTACACATCTAGGCATGTGGACAGTGAGAACAGTCTGTCCTTCTGCAATGCTAGAACTTGATGCAAGATAAAAATACATTTATATTTTGAGCAGCGACTAGCACACATAATTAAACACACGGATCATTGAAATCTGCTCAATCGATATTTTTTTCTTTGGACCCGTTTAGCCCCAGATCTTGTGTCCCCATGGAAACAGCAGCCATCCCAGATTGAGAGTGGGGATAGATGGCGTCTCGCGATGACTAAAATGCCTCTGCATTAGGAATCGTTCTTGCATATACATCGTGTGACGACGCTAAACAACGCTGGACTGAAAACACGACCAGTTCTTGCCACGTCCTGGAATTATTCACATAAATAAGAGTAAAACAATAACAAAAGATGGAACTCTGTTCTGTGTGGTGAGAAGTTTCCCATGTTCAATAAATGTTGTTATCACAGCTGTTGAAGAGTTATGGGACTTGTATCGTGTGACTTCAGTGAATCGCGAAGACCACTCGACAAGCGGAGGGCCTCAGTATGCTGTACATGCCCATTCACCCGTATAGGCCGACTGATAGAGAATGGTTAATGAATCCTCACACATCTATAGGCGACATGATTCTGCGTGCGTGTGCGCGTGTCCAATCTGCTCTTCAGGATACACGAGATTCAAACTTTGGTAGGATGGCAGATGGGCTCCAGGCCGATGATAAACAGTTAACATATGGCAGAATTATCACAGTGTGGTCGCAATCCCAACAGATTTTTCCTCATTTGAAATAAAAAAGCGGCCAGTTCCATTCCTGGTGAAGAGCGGCCAGCGCGAGGTATCTTCATGTATATCACATAACAACTGGAATGGAAGCAGTCACAGTCTTGATCAAACCTGGTGAAGAGATGCAATGCCCTCGGTCATTGAGTTTAAGGCAGCCTCAGTTCTATATCTCAAAGACACTGGTTTAAACGTAATACTGGTCTCAAAACAGAAGCACCGCAAGCTTTCATAACCGACAGTCTCCTGCCTAACAAACAGGTTTGCGATCTGGGGCGTCCGTATCTGACGAAGCGTGGATGGTTACAACATGGACCAACGCATGTCACCTCGACATCTTACCAGCAGATGATACAGCTGACATTTAGGTCACGTCAATAAACATTTCCAATAAACATACCTATATCTAAAGCCAATGACAGCCTGATCACATATCAGTAATTGGTTCAGTAAATAATGAAGCTAGATAGTTAACATTGTAATATAAACTGATTAAATTTCTCTCCAAACATCTACATGAAAAATAATGCCTTATTAAAGAAAATAATAAATCACTCTTCCAGCATGTCCAATGGAAGTGGTAAAATAAAACAGGTCTTTGAAAGAAAAATAGTATTAAATTGACAATGTATGAGAAATACGATAATATCATAATTTTACATTAGACAGTGTTAGATGCAGACTATCATGCAGTCTCTTTAATCAAAAGTGACAATTACTTAATATTTTCAGGTTCGAGCAACTAACTAGCAGACATTATTTAGAATCTGAACACAATCACTCCAAGTAAAATCACTATAAGTATGCAGGAACATGACATCCTCATTCCAGATGTTTTCCTTTTCAAAACGTTTTAAAAAAATAAAACATAAAATAAAATGACTAGATTTTGCATGTCATTGATCAAACTTTTCTTTGTGAGTATTTGTTTTGGCCTAGCATTAACTCAACTCAGAATTCATGAAAGATTGACTTCTCAAACTATTGCACTTGATCAAAATGTTGTTTTGTGCCTTCAAGCTACTTCGTACACATTGATCTGTTTACACTCGATGCACTAGCAGTCTTCTAATGCCCTAATAGTAATGCTGTTTTCACAAATTCAACATCAATTGTATCACTTCACAACGGCATGAAGACTAAATCAAGTGCTGTTATACGTTACAGACCATATCAACGACACAGAAATGGAATGTACTCAATCGTCCAATTGCTAATAGTTTGATAACTCTTCTTTGATTTGAATGCTGGACAACATTACAGAGTAATTATTTTGAGAACTTGGTAATAGGATACGTACACCATGAAGCAGCCCCACTGGAATTGTTCAAAAAGGGTAACAAGATAATTATAACTGAACAAAACATCTCATAACTAGTTACTAGGCCACATTTAAACATCTTCAACTTCATTAATTGTTACTTGATTAGAACTGTTAAGATCCTGATGACATATATACTTGTGTGAGAGAAAAAAATATCAACATATTGTAAAAATCAAACAAAGTGACAAAAGAACTGGCAAGGGTCACATCTCTAGAGAGATTGACCGACTCAATAGTGTGAGCTTTGTTCTTGACTTTTGGATCTTCGCTGAATGAGTGTTTAGCACACCAGGGGAGACGACTCTGGCAGCTCCCAGTTTTGGTCGGCAAGCAATGTGTTCATGTAGGCCACCTCCGCGTCTGCTTCGTCTCTCAGCACCGCTACGGGCAGGTCCTCGTCATCTATTGGCTGCCACTCACGGCGTAGACTCTCAGACACCTGGACACAGACAGAGATTGCTATTGTAATCAGGGCATATATCTATTACGAAGAACACTGAAACATCATTCTCCTCAGAATATCAAATGATTAGATCACTTTCATTAATAATATTGGTTTGAAACAATCATCATCTGAGAAGCTTCATAGACTCCCCACTGTGACTACTTGAGATTATTTTCCGTTACAGTAGAAATCGTTTATGCAGTCATGGAAGGGAAGACATTGATTTTTCCAAATTTTGAGCAGATACTCCAGAAGTGACAGATTTTCATTCAAGACGTGTACTTTATTTTGTAATATATCATCCCTAGTAATGACAATGGCCTAAACCACAACTCTGATTATGCAATCTAATCATCATGAACTTGATCAGAACCAGAGATTACGAAATGTGAGTCCGATTTCATGCTCAAGTTCAGATTTTATGAAAATGTTATCGTACTCAATGTTTTTTCCTAATTCATGGCCAGGTGCTTGATTAACCCCCTCCATGCTAAAGAGCTGTGTCTAATCCAGCAGGGAGAAGGTTTAAAATAGCAATAGTTGAAAATACCTTTTTTGTGAAAACTCGATAGAACTCGATAAAACTTGTGGAGAGCCAGTTAGTGTCCTCGTCCTCCTCGGTGAACGTGATGCATCGTGCTGGAATGTTCATGGTCTTTAAGAGCGGCCCCCGCAGTCTCGCCATCGCCACAATGTCGTTCTCTCCTATGGCATAGCCTGGATACCAATGGTAAACAGCATGATGAAACTGTGCTAGATCAATACTACACAGCATTGGTAATTAACATCATGAAAATATAATAGTAAAACAACACCAGTGTTAGACATTTCTCCTGCACATGATCAACTCTATCTAGGATGATACTTAAGTTAATTTAGGTACCATCATGCAATGTATGGGTTTTTTTCCAATTAGACAATATTTGCCTTTGCGAGGAAGCGCAAACTAATTATGTAATAAGAGAATATTTATAAAATTAAAAGCTCAAATATTACGTTAATGGAAAATGTTTGTTTTTGGAAAGATCAATAAATCATTTAAATGTCCAGTTGACAATGGTGCATGTGAGCTGAAGACTGCTACTTCAAGTACTTGAGCAGAATAAGGTTACCATGGTTACCTATCAAAGTGAAGTGCTCCAGCTTCTGGCACTGCCACGCCAGCATGACAAAGGGATCCTCCACGTCGCGGTTGTTGTCGTACAGGATGCCCACATCGTTCACCAGGCCGTCCAGAATGTGTAGCGTCTTCAGGGTGCCGCGATGATGTGCCGAGATGTAGCTCACTGCCGCCATGTTCACGTGCGAGCAGAAAAACTGACGAAAATGGACCAGAGGTAAGCACGGTTGGAGGATGTCGAGAAGGGAAGCAACTCCGTCGTAGGAATGGATGAGGTTGAGAGTGACCTCGAGGCCCGGGCTGTGGGTCCTGACCTTCCCCCAGGTGTCGTTGGTGATGCGTTCGTGGTCGGCTTCGATTCCGTGGATGTTGATGACCAGTTTCTGCAGCTTCGTTCTTCTGGGATCCACGAATTGGTGCAGCAGTTCGTTAGTCAAGTAGTCGTAGTCCAAGCTGAGACTCTGCAGGGCACAGAAGTTGTCGAAGCTGGCCGGGCCGAGGTCGATGATGCCGTAGTTTTCGCTGTCCTCCTTGACGCTGGCTAGGTGGAGAGACTGGAGGTGGGAGCCGTGACGCGAGGCCAGCTTCTGCACAAGACTCCCACTGTGGACTAGCAGCTCCTCCACACAGCCCAGAGACAGGTGGCGCAGTTTGCAGCTGCTGGCTATCAGGCATTCTATCAGATCTAGGTATCTGCAAACAAGTCAATATCACTATACAAATGTGTTACAACTCTACATCTATCATGTCAATTAATGATTAATTATATGGTAATTGTCAAAGTTAAACAATTTTATTTTATTTTTTTAATCAGGGTTTTGAACTTCGATTTCTAGATTCTTTCATTAATAGCATGACTTGTCAGTTTAACTTTAGGGCAGGAGGAAACCCACAACTTTGGCGAATACTATAAATAATTAAATGAAAAAGCGGGTGCAGGGCTTCAGACTAACATTCTTAGTTATGTACCCACAGGGCAAGTTAGAAAGTAGCAAAGACACGAAAGGCAATTAAGGTGATACATATTAAAAAGTAGGTTGCCCGCAGTGCAATTTAACCTGCCTCTGTATGTCAGGCATATGTTAGTCTATAGCCCTAGGGTAGGGACTGAAGGAGTGCATTAATAATGTTCCATTATGCAATTAAGGTCTACTAATAATTCACCAGACTCCAGTTCACGCTGATGTACAGGGAAGTTTATAGTTTGCAAACATCATAAATACACGAATGGCAGTTGTAATTAATCATGATAATTAGGCTTAAACTCACAGATTGAGTGTACCAATATCATAGAGCTCAACAACCATGATAAGTTTAAAATAAATTCAATAAAATTAATAAATACTGATAAACCAGTTAAATAACTTGTTAAATAAAAATAGTTTATAAATAAATACATTATTACATAAATCAAATGCATACATATGTTCAGGAAATACTGTTAACCATACATCATGTACATGTTGACCATTAACATTAAGAAGATTAATAAATGCATATTTGTATGCCTTGAATTTGTCATGGTTGTGGCCAGGTAATGATAAATTGAAGTTAGTACTAACTATGGCAATTAATTATATGGCCACGCCTTTGATCATGTTGATCTGATGCGAATCATTTAATGTCAAGCTAGAATGAGCCGAACATCATTACATTATGAATCTATTATAGTATGATTGATGTAAGTTTTTGTCATAAACATATCATGATTATCAGATTTTTTAAAGAGGACTAGTACATCATTAGTACTCGAAGTTGTAATTATTCAACATATGTCAATATTTGCACTGGTTGATACTAACGATTATTACTTGACGGAGTGATTAATATGATTAAGAAAATGGTGTTAAATAATCAGAAAATTGACCTCTAAGATGAAACAATCTTGCTAAAATCCAATGACAGGCAAATGTCAACATTGATCAGCTGTTGGACTTATCAAATGGCCTTGTTGGTGGTAAACATATGCTAGCATAATACTGCTGTATTGAATTGAAAAATTAATTTACAAACAATATCCACAACAGGAAATAGTGTATCAAAAGTCCTACACTAAATTTAGAACCTATGAAAGAATATTAAACAACTGCGCAATATGTCGAAAGCTTGCATAGTGCGAACGCCTTGACCTAGTTTACTGACGTCACAAGAACAACATAAACATTGCAAATAAACCGCTTACTTGTCAATAATATGGACAGCTTCTGCTTCGGGCCATTCGATGTGACAACTAGATGGCTGCAGAGAAAAGTACTGCAAGTTCTTGTTTTCCGAAAGGATGGCGAGTATTCGGCCACATTCTTTCACTTCGGTTACGCTGAGCGAGTTGAATTTGACAACCGCTCCGCGCAGAAAACGACCACATCTGTCAGACAGGAATTTCGCCTTTGCTCGGCCTTCGCTGTTCAGTTCAAATGTCACGTTGTTCCACAAACACGGGTGAAACAGGCAAGATCTCCACCTCTTGCAGACAGAGGAGGCTCGAAGTCTATCACGAAGCGATAAATAGGAGAGAATTTCCACGATAATAACACCGGGCGAGTAAGCCCAGTTTGGCCCAGCTGCCATTTTCTACATGTCTGACGTCACACCATGTGACTTCTATATTTGGTGCAGTTTGATCACATGACTGTGGGGAACGTTTACAACGTTTACCCGCTAAAATAAACCATCCACCCAAACAACAACAAACAAAACGCGCAAAAATAAATAATAATGGGGAGCATAATTATGTAATGTACAATTGTACATACTTTTGTTACTTTGTCCGTACCCTAGAAATAGTATCGATTTTTTAAAACTACAATTGTCATGTCTTCAATCGTTAGTGAATCAATATATTGTTTTTCTCATTTAACTTGATATTTCTGATTCACCATATTTATTAGCACTGATTAGCGATATATATTATCAATTTATAAAGTTCAAATAATCTGAAGTCGGTTTTAGCCAGACAAATATGTATGACAAACTAAACTAAATTCAAGTGTGGGCCATTTTTTAATCTCCAAATTTTAATATTGAATTACTTGGCCCGGGAATAAAATAGTTTCTTGTGATGTTATAAGTGGATTTATGACACTGTTTTTTTTTTAAAGCACCGGTTTATATCTGTGATAACAAATATTATTACCGGTAATCAATAGCAATCTTTGAAAGAGTTGTGCCCCTTTGAGAACTCTTCGTAGGCGCGTCCTCAGATACAAGATGGCCGCTAGATCTAGTTGATTTTGTGCAAACTTGGTATTACTTAGTTCATCATGGATGATGTTGACTATTCAACGATCTCTTTGGATCAATTGAATATAGGAATAGAAGCTTACCTAGGTATGTTTACATTTGACTTGTTGTATATAGATACAGAATGTGCAAGAGAGGAAAGAACTGATTACAACTTGTTCATAAATAAATCAAGTCGAATCAGGTCCATTTCAACCTGAAATTCAAGCTAGAGAAAGTCTTGTGTCTCCATTGTTCTAATGGTTATCTGCTATGTTAGCAGAACGTAATCGTTGAGGTTCATGGACTATTTAAATGTTGCTGTAAATTAGAGTGTAATAGGCTTTATAATGAAAATACACTTAACAGTAACTTATGTTTAAAGGCATAATATCACAGGTGGTTGGCCGATATGGTCGTCTAGCACGGTTTTACCTGAAAATAAATGCATTTGTTTTGACTACACAAGTACTTTAT
>JAVCKZ010089117.1:0-11914 GCA_034780755.1 Lepetodrilus elevatus
ATATACCCTCCCGCTTCACTCAAATAACATAAAACATGATATTTGGGAAACACAGTTAAGTATCCTCTATATATATTGCATTTTATATAAAGAAGAAAATTTGCTTAATTTTGTGACTTGAATTAATAATTGCACATAGGTGGCTACTAAAACAAAATAAAACAATTACAAAAAAGTAACCAACAAATTTGTTTCATTTTGTGCTAAGAAAATGGAATAACCGATAACAGGAATGTCAATGCGCTAATAGAAAGTAACGCTTCTTGACCTGGCTATTTACTTTAAGAATACAGAATTCCAAAATACTAAATATCCAACAGTACTGATGGTTGTTAAAAAATAAACGAGTTTCTTTATATCATTTTATATTAATATTTGATTTAAATTATAGGTTATTTATAGCCACCACTTGTAGCAGTACACACGGACACTGTACACATGATGTGGGCGTCGGACAAGCATCCTGGCCCCAAGATTATGAAACTTTCTGAGTATGACTCCATATTCAACTCAGAATTTTATTCATAAAACGTCATGTGATGTCATAGCCTTAGTAGTGTGAGTAGGGTTATGATGTCACATGACGTTTTATGAACAAAATTCTGAGTTTAGTATGGAGTTGTACTCAGAAACATTTCGTAATCTCGGGGCCTGATATAATACTGATATAAGCTCACTGATCCTGTGGAATAACTGAGCTATAGATCATAAGTGGGAAATACTGGGGGAATCTCATTCAAGGTAAGGCAGCATGGAGATATGGTCAAGCAATACATAGTGTAGCATAGTGCTGTGTATACAATATTGACTAGGCTTTCAAATTGGCAGGGATATATTACATCTTGTATACATCTTGTGACTGGGTTGTGAAAAAATATAGTGGCACTTATGGTAACATTCCTAAATAATAACAAATTAAAAATAAATGTATTAGAATAAATTACAGTGTAAAATATATTTCTCACAACTTATTCTAAATTTAAAATAATTGTATAGAATGGGAAAATGTCCATTGGACGACATCGAGCAAAAGTAAAGAAATCGCAGTAAAAGATCCTTGAAATAAAAATAAGACACTATAAAACTATGACCACGATGACTAGAAAACTGCTATGCAGAGACATGTTCCACGCAACAATTGTAGCACTACGAGAGGCGTAACTCCTGTACACTAGCATAGAGATACAACTCTCGTAGGGCTATCAGCATTCTGTGGAATGGGGGCAGGCTTTATCCAAGGAGAAGTATCAAAGCTACTTAAAGAGAATAAGAAAATGGACTAGAAAAACAAGACGGAAAATGGAAAATAAAATATTTATAAAAACTACAATTCAACGAGGAAGTAAAAAAGGGTATGATATGAATGATGATGAGGAAGAATGATGATGATAGTGATGTGGGTGAGACGATAATATGACTGGGAAATAATGAAGAATGCAGCAGAGAGTGACAAGACTAGACATGGGTGACAAACAAACAAGGGGAGGTAATTAACCTACATCAGGGGAGGTAACCTAATCACCAATTTGAAGTACCTCCGTACACAATAAGTTGACATGCCCAAAACATACAGACTACCGGAACACAACATAAAAAGCAGTGGATGAAATGGTTACCCCAGGATAATCAACCTATTGTCCTTCCTTTCTCGCTGATCTGAAAGGTTAGAATAGCACAGGAATCTCGTTAGATGACAGGTGTACATACAGGTACGTAGCAATACAATGCTACTTGGAACAAACAGCAGCCTTCTGTCAGCAGCCAATACATATTTAGTACCAAAAGTTGTGCATGCATAATTTACTAATCTTTGCATATCTTTGAGAAATTGTACATGTTTTATACATTTCAGAAATGAAAGAAATGCAAAGATTTAGAAACAAACATGCAATACCTTCAGCGAAGTAATAGTTAGTAGAAACATACACTGTCAATACTAGTAGCGAAGTATATTGTCCTGTTAGCTACAATAGTATATGTTAGTGGATATAATGAGCAGTACTAGTTTTAGCTACTAATATCCATTATATCATAAGTTTAGTGAAAGTGCTATATGATTTATGATGAGAGATATATACACAATAAATGCAAAGCATCAATGATATACAGCAAGAGTATGAATAGAGAAGTGATATATTTAAAACATCTAAACATTTAATTAAAGACAACTACAAACACGAGACCGACTGTGGACATAGTACATAAACAATGTGAGAGATAGACGGTATGGAGATGCCAAAGTACAGCTATTGCTTTTATATAAAATAACTGAAAATAATATAAATAATCACGCATTTTCTTCAGAAATTATATTATACCAGTTAGTTTTATCATTTGCAACAGCAATGACTGCTAATAGTAATTAGTGGGACGATTTATTATATAAGTTTAATCTGATATTACACAAAGTCATAACGTTAATGTACATCCAGTACAGTGTATATAAATGCATGATGCTACAACTCTACTTCACCATGCGTAAAAATCCATTAAAAATCATACCATTTTACAGCAACTATCCTCGACTAGGTTAGAACTTTAATCAAGTTGGTAAAAAAATCTACCAGAATGAATATTATCAACATAAAAGCAATTTTGCAATATTCTAAAATAGAATTGAAAATTAAAAGAAAACTTTAAGCACTTCTGCATACTGGTTGCTGACATGTTGTCTTGAGAACGTACATTAGGATATAAATACATGACAGGATCCTGATTAATAACATAACAGCATATCGCAAAGCCACCAAAGTTAACACGGAGCGAGCCTAATATAGTGTCTGGCGGGAAAGGGTCTGGGTAACCAGGGTAACTGTAATCACATCAACAGGGGAACAACAGTAACGAAGGGTGTAACCGTGGCAGGGAGATGCCGGCATTGCCATGGCGATATTTACCATTCCTAATGGAGTCCTCCAGCTGCCGTCCTCTCAGTTCCAGTTCCGTCAGCTTGGTGTCGATGTCGTTGAGCTGGCGTTGGATGACTTGTGGCGACGAGAGACTGGGACTGTCATTCTGGATCTGCAAATGATATCGCTACAAATCTGAAGACATGGTAATGATGTAACGAAAAAATGTAACAATTGCGAAAAATGTAACAAAATTAAAAATAAATGTGTCATTGCATTATGGCAATAGGACAATCTAGTTTCTTATACTTCTATCCCAATGTACTTATTTGTAGGATATAATTTGAACAATTTCCCAGTAAACATACACCAGAGGTTGTTACCTACCTTCAGATTACCTCCCTTTGGTGGCGGGGGTCTCATAGGTGGCGTTCTCAGAGGAGATGGAGGTTCATTCTTCGGTTCTTCGGTGGATTTGGATTTGAAGTCGAAGTTCGTTTCCAAGGAGATCTTCTTGAGCTGTCGCACAGGAACGACTGGCGTGGGACTGGGTGGCTTCACAGATACCTTTGTCCTGATGTCTGGGGTCGGAGGTGAACCCTGGACTGGTGCTGGAGGGGGAGGTCGGCTTGGAGGCCGCTCTGGTGGACGACTTGGAGGAAGTTGTGGAGCACGTTCTGCAGGACGTTCTGCAGGACGTTCTGGTGGGCGACTTGGAGGAAGTTCTGGTGGGCGACTTGGAGGAAGTTCTGGAAAGATATCTTGACTAGGATCAGAAGATGTCGGTGAACTGGGAGCAAATATTCTTCTAGGCTTCTTTACAGGAGCGCTTCTTGGCTTGGCTTCAGGTTTAACTTTCTCAGGATCAACAAATTCTTTGTTATGAGACATTCTTCTCTCCGCTTCTATTTGCCAAGATGGTTTAGATTCTGAATCAGTGGTCAGAATGAAAGCTGATTTGGGTCTGGCTTTTGGGGAAGGTTTATCTTCCGTTTGATTACCTCTCCTCTCTGGGAGATTTACTTTTGATTCCGGTTTGCTCTGTCTGCCAGATGAACTTTCCTCCAGGACACCCACTGACTGAGGCCGAGATTTGGGTTGAGACTTTTCTGCTTTTCGCTTCTCTAAAGCCTTCATCCAGGCTGGCGAATCGTCGTCGGAGACAGGTTGAGGTGGAGGTTTGCTGTCCGGCAGCAAGTTAGATGAGGTTGATGACTTATGCGTATCAGACTCTGTATTATGCAGACCTTGCTTCCTGGCAGGTGTGTGAGCTGAGAGTTCAGATCCGTGGACACTACTTTCCAACTTGCTGTCCCGCAGCAAGGCAGATCCATTCCTCTCACTCTGTCCAACTTTGTTCTGATTCTGTTCCTTTTTCCAAGAAGGAACAACGTCGTCTTTTCTTTTATTGCTAGAAACACTACTGTCCGGCAGCTCAATGTTCCCATTTGCCCTCTGGTCCTTTCCACCCACATCCTTCTTAAATCTACCTCCTTTATCTTCCAATCTCGACACTGGCCTATCCACCTTGGACTTCCCATCTCTCGAGTCCGATCCACTGGAAGACTTATCAAATATTGCACTTGGTTTAGATTTGTTCATTGTAATGTCAGATGAATGTAGTCCATCTTTTTTATACTTGCTCTCCTTGTCATCCTGTTTATCTTTCCTAAGGGCAGCAAGTTTATCTAAAATAGACAAAGATGTCTCCTTGCCTTTCTTATCAGTATCAACCTCCTTTCCTTTAGAAACACCACTCTCAACTTTTGTCCGTAAAACACTTTGTCCAACAGTTGATTTCGAAGCAACGTCTTCAGTTTTGGAAGTTTTCACGGTTGAATCTGTCTTCACGTTACTTTTAGGTTTCTCAACAGGAAACTGACTGTCTGGGGTAGGTTCTGTAGGAGATGTGACACTGCTCTTCCTGACATTAGCCAGACTGGTGAGCAGTCCTCCGAGAACCTTCTTGTCATGTTGTGGACTCTTGTCTCTGGGTACCACTAGCACAGCTACAGGCTCAGTGCCTGGACGGTGATGTGAGGCTCTGTCGAGGGCCTGGTCCACGTCCATGGTGCTGTCAGCACGGCCTGCTGTGGTGCTCTCTATCAGAGACAGCCGGGATGGCTTGGCTGGAGCAGCAGCTGCAGAGGTGTTCTTCAGGATGCTGCTAGTGGTTGTGGTCTTGGACCCAGATGATGGTTTCAGGATACTGCTGGTTTGAGTCCTCGGAACTGGATGAGCAGTCACTGATGTATGCTTCAAGATGCTGCTCGTAGTTGTGTTACTTTGCAGACTTGGACCAGAAGCAGATGTGCTGATACTGGAAGTAGTTGTAGTTTTCAAAATGCCCAATTTCTGAGTTGTCTTTGTATGAGATGTTGTTGATGTGTTAGTTGTGGAGATATTTGCGGAAGTGTGACTGGCTTTGTGGAAAGACGGAGGCAAGGAAGACGGAACAGCGGGAGCAGACTCGTCCAGGGGAGAGAACTTCTTGGTGGCGAGTTTCCCCGGGGGTTGGGATGACGGGAGGGGTGGAGGAGGTGACCCAGGGGGACTGACCATTTTCTCAGATTTATCTTGATTCAATTTCTTACCAAACACAGGACTAATCTTCAGTTTATCCGGACGTGATTTCGTATTTTTATCATTGTCTGTGTTGAGATTTCTCCTGGCAGGGGTCGGAGAGACATGTTTCAGTTTATGACTGTATGGTTCCGATGTGTCCATTTTCTCAAATGTTGTCTTCTCTTTATCACTTCTTGTCAAAGCTGTCTTAGAATCTAACTCTGGCTCCTTTCGTTTTACTAGATTTACCCGAGAATGAATAAATCCCGTCTTTTGTTCCGACTCTTTCACATCTAATTTAACACCTCCATTGTTAACTTTTGAAAGTTCTAACTTCTTTGCATTGAAAGTTGGATTTGGGGTTTCTGACTTTTTGACCTCTTCAGACACTTTTGTTTGGAATATCAGTGGCCGCTTGTTCTGTTTATAACTGACTGCTTCTTCCTTCTTTCTATCTTCTTCCATTCTGATTTTCAACCTTTCTAACAAAGGATCTGGTTTGGCAGGCTGCTTGCTGGAGATTTCTGAATTCGACTTCAGTTCCTTCTTGTCAATGTGTGGAGTGTCTACGTGTTTCAGACCGTTCGACTTGGCCCAGGAGGGGTTGTCTTCAGTCTTGCGGACCTTGGCGCGACTGACGAAGTCATCAGACGTCGCTGGAGAGTTCTTGAAGACCTTGGTAGTGGGAGAGAGGTCACTGTGTCGGAAACAGGAGCGATGGTAGAGCTTTCCATTCTCTATGTGTCTCTCCAGTAGGTACACTTTGTTCAGGCAGATGACGCACTTGTCTCCCAGAGTACTCGTCTTAGGTGGCGTCTGGAAATTGGAAATACAGCAGTTAAAATATAATGTTAAAATACAGTGGGTAAAATACAGCAGTTAAAATACAGTCATACTGTATATTGCATTGACTGCAAGGGATGGAATTGGTTTATTTTGGCATTGTTAAATTTGATCATGAAAATTAATACAATGAAGCCTACAAATTTCCATAAGTTTAATTAATAATAAATTGTAGTTTTTACAGATCAAAGAGCTAATCCAAAAGATGAAGACTTAACGGGTGGCCATCAAAGTAGTATTCATTTATGTTTCTGAGGGGAGAGAACAGCTATCCTTCAGACTATACATATTTTCCTATCATAGTGAATATAATACAGACACACATATATCAAATTCATACCTCATAGGTAATGCGAGTTCATATTCGATGCTAATATAAGGAATTCATACGTCATAGGCAATTTATGAGTCCATATTAAAATCTCTTATATTCCTTACATTCTTTGCATTGGCGGGAGCGAATCGCTTCATCTCTGGACCAGGAGATGGTTGTACTGCCGGTGATCTCTTGTTGGAAGTGACAGCCGTCTGCTTGGCCGTAATACCAGGACCTCCCACTGTGGAGAAAACAGACATCACTGTGACACTGTCTGCCAGATACCTTCACGCTCTCTCACTGCATTTGGGGATTTGATTTTGGATTTGATTTTGGAATGAAACTTGGCTATGAAAGTTATATTGTTTTTGTTGCTGTAACCCTCTCCCTGCTGAAGGCGACTTAAGTTGCCTGATCACATGCAGAAATAGAACACTTTGATTTTATTCAGCAGGGAGAAGGTTAAATGGGATTTAGAACTGCTTATTTTGCTCACGTCATGGCTACCGTATCACTTTATGGCAAAATGAAACCTGCAACGTTGCAGTAAACCTGCTAGTACTTGCTAGTACTGATCAACCAAGGAAGAGAGTACAGACATAATAATTAAAGTCAACGCAGTAAATGTTTGGCGCATACATTGCGGAGCATCCCTGAAGTAGTTGTAGTACTGGGAGACGTATGTGACCACGCTGAGCCTGTCTGGAACACGGATGTCCACCATGTCCTGCGCCTCCAGCAGCGCGGCAATACCCAGTTCATGGTCGGCAACCTCAAACGCCTAAAAAAAACCACCAATATTTTTACAAATAATCTTAGTCATATCCATGTAAAAATAAACACAAATAATTTCCAGGAATAATTCTTATCCCAAGATCTGGCTCCAAGATTTCGAACTTTTTTTAGTACAAATTCATGCTCAACTCAAATAGTTTTGCAATTTGTTATATTCCAAATTATTATTATGGTACAATAGATGCAGAGAGAAATAATGTTCATAGAATTGACAAAATTGGTCACCAATCAGTCATAAGAATCAGCATCAGTATTGGATTGAACATTTTCAAATTATTCTGTTCTGGAAGCAATGGCATCTAAAATGGCTACAGTAACCTAAAATACAACTTTGAACAATTGTAAATTCATATTCCATATTTTTCAGTTGTAAAAGTCAGTGATTAATTGTTTTACGTCACAGCAGGAATCTTTCACCTATAAATGCCGAAAATCATTATTAACCAACATGGGAGGTATGAAAGTCGGTCATATATTCGCCTCGAGATGCAGGAAGAGTGGGCTAGAGCAGGTTAACATGCATGTTTTTCTTGATGTCAACAAGTGGCGAACACCCTTGGGCAGTCTCTTTCATCATGAACCTGTGAACTTACTCTACCTAATTAATCAACAAATCAACATAAATCTACTGTGGATACTAACTGATGTATAGTTAGATTAATGGACTAGAGCTCAGTTTGTGGTACACCGAGTCGCTACATTCATGTTATTGACATTCATTTCAACAAGTCTCTCTACCATCATTCACGATGAGTAAACAACAGTCGGGATTTAACCTCATTATAAATTATCTAAAATAAATAATTAAAATTCTTACGACATATAACACAAATTTGTAATTCTAAGAATAATCAAAGAATATATCGAGTTAACTGCTGGATTAGTTAATGATGAAACTCAATTTCCCAGAGACATTCAGAAAACAATCGATAGCTATCTGTGCACAGCTGTTTATATCGGAGCTGTGAATGACTGTGAATGCAACTCAGGCCGGTGAGAACAATCAATACTACAGATATATTGCAGGTTTTATTATCATCTATTTAGGCTGTATAGCTTTGTAATGTTAACAGAATGGAGGTACAATTTTGGTGAAATAAATCTATATTTTAGTTTTCATGCTAAGATAACATTGCATTATTTTCACATCAATTAGCTCAACATGCTGTAATGCCACCCCACCCTCAGTATTTATGGTATGTCTATTCATGTTAACCCCTATGCCTATTGGATATACCATACATTCTATGTAAGTTCTTTTCTGTTCTGGAAGTTACATGCCTGGACAAAGCCAAACAGAAAGATAAAATATACAGTACAAATATACATGCACATCTGTATAACTTACCAGTTGATTGTTCTCGAAAATGTTCTCCTTTGAAAGTGAATCATAATCTCTGTGAACAAAACAAAAAAACAATTAACAATCAAGGAGATGTTCATAAATCATTATCTATGTATTTATAGCAAATATCTAATATTTTTCAAATTTTCATCATTCAAAATTTATATAAAATCAACACATTCCATCGTTAAAAAGCTAGGCAAAGTTATGGTTATTTCAAGCAGAACACAAACCACATTAGTTTCACATAGACTGAATTCTTTAACACTGACAAGCATATTAACCCATATATCATGTACATATTTGTGTAATTGTTCAGTATTCTCACGCATGTACAGTAAGTATTACTTATAAACTTGTAGCTTCATGACAGGTGAGCAGTTAAAGGTGACAGAAACCGGACGTGGTAATTAGTTTAGTAATGTATGAATTGAAGTGCCATTATCATATACATATAATATGTTACATATTTCTCCCTATACATGTATCCAAAGATAGATGATTGCATGCATCAGTAGTTAAACATCGGTCACGGAAATGCTCATGTCATAACGCATAAGACAGCTCTATCAATATTACAATTTAAATATCAATTCTCAAATATTACAATTTAAAATACATGTATCACCATTACTTTAATAAGCATTTCTTCATGGTTTCCATATACAAGTAATAACATATCAAATATGACTAAACAGTATTCTGTGAATGAGGATATAAATATGATACCGTTATGGTATGGTAGGTTAAAAATAGCAATGAAATAACTTGACAACTGTATCGATTCGTATTTCATCACAGCATGATAAATTTATCAATACTATGGTATTACTATTAGACTGGTCTAGAGAATTCTCAAATAATACATCATTAACAATTGAAATATTGCTGCAGATTCCCATCAACTCTCTTCATGCTGAAGGCAACTGGAGAAGCCCTAAAGAGCAGTTCATGTACCTAACCCAGCAGGGAGAGGGTTAAACATGAACACAATACAACATGTTCTTGAACTGAAAGTATTAAATTCTCTCCCACTGTGACACACAATGACACAGCGACATATAAACTGCAAGCACTGCAATAAATCTCCATGCAGCCTGTGACGCTTTCAGTAGCACATTACAGACATTAGTGGAGGTACTGTGCTGAGATACAGACCACTGAAACATAATGACATGCTGTCTATACACAGATGTATAGTCTCTGCTATAACAGTAGCTGGTAGAGACAGCCACACAGGATTGTCCCCGTTACATGTCTACTGATCATCAACTAACAATACGGCCATAAACCACAAACTCTTCTGGAAAGGTTCAACAAGTACCGTATATTGTCTTTATTTAATGCTCATTACCACTGGAGAATTTGAAGTCAAAATGAACTACCATTAACCCTTTCCCTGCTGGATTAGGCAAAATCACTGCTCATTAGGGCATCACACTTGCCTTCAGCAGGGAAAGGGTTAACGGTACAATCATTAACCACAGATTCTTCTTGAAAGGTTGAACAAGTAAGTCTAGTGTCTCAGTGATCGAATTAATAGGGGGTCAGTGGGGTCATTTGAAAATCTGCAATGTTAAAAGTATATGTGTGACCACTTGAAAATTACAGATTTTACCACCAATAACATTGGGCCTATGGAGAATGACCCCCTTATTATTTTCTTTATTCCGAACACTGTTGTCTTTATTTAATGCTATTTACAACTGGAGAGCTTGAAGTCAAGATTGTCCCTGGTCAACTGATTACAGATGGTGCCAGACACTACACACATGATCTTTCCACATCTACAGGTCGATCAATGATCACAGTGGTGTAGAACACACAAACAAGTCCATGCACTAAGGTTTCTGTTTCCAATTGTCAAAGTCAACTAGTTGTTACTTTCTTCCTGCTGGTGAACAATAAGGTAGGTGGGGGGGCTGGGGGTATAATCTCTGTTCTCAGTGCTCTAGCACACGCTCACACACTGAACCAGTTCTCACAAGGAAACACGGCCAATTCCACACAGGAAGTCAGAGAGTGGACATGTTCTCAGTTACAACCAATAAAGACCACCTTAGTATACTTAGACTTCACACAATAGCTTCGAGTACTTGAAGACTTACTATACCTATTATAGTATACTTCTACTTCACACAATACCTCGGAGGACTTGGGACTTGGAAATCAATATGCACAACTTATAAGAAGAGTATATTTTCCATCTAGAAAGGTTCAATTTTTATTTTGCCAATACAATGTACAATTGTAAGATGAAAATGTGTGCCCATCTTATCATAGCAAGGCTCAGTCAGTCAACTGCTGATATATATTATTCCAACATTGTCAGATCTTAATGGACTATACCTATATGACTACATGATATGAACTTTTGCAGTAATAGTCAGATCCAACCATATTCCTACCTCCAAATAAAACCACAACAGTTATTTTCTAAATGTACTCTTTATGACCTTCCCATTATGTCTTTATAGGTTAATAAACATCATCTCGGACAAATAGTCAGACATTAATATATTTATACGGAGGTGAGCACATGCTGTTCTTATATTAACCCTCTCCATGCTGAAGGCAACCAGAGATGCCCTAATGAGTAGTGACTGCTTGATCCAACAGGGAGAGGGTTAATACTGAGGTCAGCACATGAAGTTCTAAAAGAAGGATCTTGCAATTCTGTCTGTCTGTCTATTTGTCTATCTATCTGTCTCTCTCCCCAACACATAATCCACTACAATATTAGCTAAAGAAACTATACTGCTAGTACCACATATTTGATAAACTTTAATCTAATGAAATACGCTTTAGCATATTGTTATACATAATGCATATTCCATTGGTTACCGTATAACCACTGGAACGCTTATGGCATGCACCTGAATCTATTCACGCATTGTTAGATCAGAAAATATTATTCTACCATGTGCTTATGTATGAATCTGTATACTTGTGTGGGCATGTGTATACACATGTGTGTGGGTATGTGTACTATAATAACAGCGCCGAGTCTGCATTGATATATGAATTGGGTATAGGTATCAAATTCAACATTAGAAATAGCAGCATTCAAATAGGAATTCGTATAGGACACTTAACACAGCAGTTTAAATGGAGAGCAGAGATAGATTAAAGGGGCAAGATCATACTTGCACGTATTTAATCATAATTTTTTAATATTTATTTTATTTTTCTATATAATAT
>JAVCKZ010089128.1:0-11913 GCA_034780755.1 Lepetodrilus elevatus
GTAGTAGTAGTAGTAGTAGTAGTAGTAGTAGTAGTAGTAGTAGTAGTAGTAGTAGAAGTAGTAGAAGTAGTAGTAGTAGGATGAGGAGAAGGAGGGGTAATAGCAGTAGTAGTAGCAGAAGAAGTAGCAACAGCAGTAGTAGTTGTAAGAGGTGACCGTACACCATAGTAGTGGGAGTTATATATGCTAATAGATGTATTGTTGGCGTCTATTGTCAGTGTTGCTACGTCAGACATACCCCAGTAAGTAGCTCAATATTTATTGCATCATATACAAATGTTGTCCTAGAACCCCGATCAAGGTTAAGACTGTTCGGAGTCTCACGTCTATCAGATGCACATAGAATCACCAATACTGTTGTACAAAGACACTTTAGCATCATTCTTCGCTTGTCAATCAATAATGAAATGGACAATCAGCCTGCACATCTCCTTCTCCTGCTTAGTTGTGTTGTCGATACAATCTTCCACCGCTGGCTTCTGTTGGCTGTCAGATTAGCTCAGATTCAAAAGCAATAAACACAGAAACTGCTTAAATATGTAAATACAAACATTGAGAGGGTTTCTGGAAACAGCGGTATTATACACAATGGGGAAATCCGTCTTTGTTTCTGTGAAATTACGGCAGGTGCTCTATGCTCCTACACCGTGGGATTATAGGTCCGTTTCTATAGCTTAAGAAAAGCTAAATAGGTACAACGTCGTACATTTAACAAGAGCGAGATTGATGTGTATGATATACGTTGTACGACTTGTCGACGTTCGCGACAAACAGACAAGTGTACTGGGATCAGATGTGCTTGGAGTATGTTAAACAGAAACTCTCTGTTCAATGACCTTAATAATGTCCAATGTGTTTGGGGATTAGTCGAACAGTGGTGTGGGATTATACAGTCTGATCATTTACGACCTCGCGTGTCGATTGTAAGCACACACAAACACAAACCCTCTGCCTTTGAAACAGTCGGTATAATCTTTGTATGCATTCCAGACCGGTTGCAACAATTCCATCAAGATTTGATTATGTGTACAAAGAAGTTACGAATGCGCTCTGGTATTAATTATTCCATCGTTTAAAGCTACAAAGTGATTTTCTTCTTCTGGCGGAGTCGTCGTTTGGAGTCGATTCTCCGTCGGACAAACCTGGAAAGAATTTCGGCCAAGGCAATACATTTAATTCATTAACGGGAACCCTTTTCATCACTTGACAATTACAGTTTATTAGAAAACCTCCATGTATTTGATTTTCATATCTATGATTACCGTATTAAACTATCTTAATGTTTGCGTTAATGGGACAAATATGTTACTGATAACTAGATGAAACGATACCCCGAGACGTGAGATGATACAAACCGCCTTTCTGTTTTCCACAGGGTAGCCACTACAAGTGGGTTTAATTATATATCTCCAACACTGCGCCGCTGTAGGCAGGAAATGCGATATGTTTTTGTAATCATTTGAAACTTATGCGGAGTAATCTTAGAACGAAAGATGACAAATTCTGATGAAAGGTGTTTGCGTTTGAGGTGCAACTGCTATAACATAACAGACCTTGAAACACTGAAATGGACTCAATTGCCGGGAACACATTACTTGTAATATTACGCCGAAAATAATCGCTATACACTGCCACCTGATTACGTCGAGAGTTGGTAAATAATTCAAAGTGTATGATAAGCTATTTAAGAGAAAATAATAAAACATATAGTCCTATGCCTCAAGACGTAGACTTTTTGTATAGTACTATATCTCAAGTATGTACATCAATGAATACTAGTAAGTAGCATTGACGAAATATGATATCATAAACTAATTCTCTCTTGGATCATATAAAGCATAGAACTCGGGTTTTTCTTACTTCTGTTACTGTCATCAGCTTCTAGAAATATAATATCCTACATACGAGTCGTTCCAGAGATTATGTTCGTCTTTAATATCAATGAGTGCTATATTTTACGTGCATGTACCAACGAACTCAGCAGATTGGCTATTACTCGACCTCTAGGACATACTAGTACTGTAGGAACGTCGCCACCCATCGTATACTTTCCACCCTGCATCAAACTTCATTCACTGTGAAATACAAGTACATGTATATCTGCGGCTAAACAGCTAAAACACACCGGGCAAAGAAGACAACCCTGCCACATCCCACGTTCTATGTTATAATATAATATGCACGTGCGAGCCATTCAAACAATTCTTGAATTACTCCTTCCGTTTTACATCAGGTAATAAATTTCCGCAAAAGTTGGCAAGTCGAGGTCCGATCCTAGCTTACTTTCTTCTGCAGTGAGAAGTCGTATCCTTTCCGCCGCAATCTGGAGGAACAGTAAGGGTGTTCATTGAAACGATTTAATGGATTACGCCAGGAATGTTCAAAGCCCAGTAACGCGTCTCGGAGCGGCTGTAACTCACAAATTACTCCCTCTTTGCAGATGGCATAGATGGCACAACTTTCATCTAGATTTGGGGAGAAAAAAATGGTAAAGCAGTTTTGGATGCCATACTTCATAACTGAAAGAACATTGCGGGTTATTTTTTCAATAAAGCTTTCTTCTGACTAGTGTATTTTGATAACATGTGTCCGGTTTCTGAAAAAGTTACCATGATAGTAGTTAAGTAAAATCATCAGCCGGTGCTCGCAGGTTTACTGCAGCATTCAGCGCTACGGATGTTGCGGGTTTCATCTTGCCCTAAAACTGACAACTCGTGATATTAGTAAATTTAGTGAAATAATCTAGAAGACGACCCTAAACTCTAATTTAGGAAAGCCTACATGTATACCACAGATATCGTTCCATATTATACACATACATTTGGTGATTCCAGTCCAATATGGCCAATAGTTTAATGAGAATACAGGCAAGACTCTTGAATACATGGGTGTAACATTATCCCAAGATAGTTAATGAAATTGGCATCAATATAACCAAGGTTTGATCTCATCGTAATACTCTACTAGCCATACGTCGTTAACTACACGTATTGGTACTCGCATTAGCTACCGTATTCAGGTTACAAATGTGACCTAGTAAAAACCCGCATGTATAATATACCGCAGATATTTCTCATGACTGATCTAACGCTAATCGTTTCAAAAACAGCAGTAATGAAATAGACATTCCTAAAAAACACACACCATCTGCAATTAAAGCGAAACCAGAGGAGCGAATCATTTAAAGATCGTAGTGCAATACACCACGTGCAACATCGTTCAGATTTTCACCCAATGCATCGCGTTTGTTTTAAAGTCTGCTCAATTACAAAAGCATCTATTTCTTTTGCTGCACATGTTACGTAGATATCCCCGTGGTGATTCCAGAGGGTTCAAACCATTATTTGGGCACTTCATAAACATCTAGACATAAGTTAAATTTACAACATTTCGGTTTTTTTACCTTCCCCTTTTTTGAAGGGGGGTGGGGGCATAATGAAAGTTAGTTATAACAGTTAACACTGTGGGTATAACAGGTACCTTGTTCTTTTGCATCGAATATGTTCTTCTACGCATGGATAGCTGGGAACCAACATATCAAGATTTTGGTTGACATTAATTAGCCAAATCTTGTATTTTTATAAACCCAAGTAACTTCCGATAAGTACTGTTTACATGCTGCTAAATCAACACAGTAATGCATGTGATAGGGAAAACAGCTTTGGGTTTCTTGAAATATTTTCGATTTCACACATGCGATGAATTCATTTCTCTTCTGCCAAGTGTATTTGAAAGGAATTAAATACTCCATTAACTGGTATGCATAAACATAGGGACTCAGTCAGCAAGTGCATGAAGATTATCTATGGGAAAACCAGATAAAACTGAATAAACAGGCTAAGATTTAGCAAATGTAGGCTAGAATTCGTCAGGAGACGGCAACTGAGACAAATATAAGTAAAGTGAGGATCAAGTTTCAACTCCATTACGTCTTTCTGGTTCCGTCTGTGCTCCGTGTCTGGAACCGCAACCCCAATGTGCCTGCTAGAAGTCTGGGGGTGCTTTACATGCTTAAATCATGATGAAGTCTTTAGCAATCGATCCCAACTTATGACATAGAAGTCTGACATGATAATATGTTTGTATAATACAAAATAATTATTTGTTAAATATGAAGGCATTTTACTTTCAATAGTCATACATTTTCTTTCTTTCTTTCTTCTTTTCCCTCTTTCCCTTTCTCTCCTTATATATTTCTATTTATTTATCTCTCATCTCTCTATCGCATTGTTTCTTTTTCTCTGTCTCCTCTTTCTCTCTCCCTCTCTCTCTCGCCCTCTCCTATATTCGTCTAATCACACTGTTTTTCTCTCTCCCTCTTACTCACTTTCTCTTCCTCTCTCTCTCTCTCCCTCTCTCTCCCTCTCTCTCCCCTCTCCCTCTCCCTCTCCCTCTCTTTCTCTCTCTCTCTTCACTCTCTCATTCCTGTTGACTTAAGGATTTGTTCATGCTACTCCTCTTTCAAGATATACGTATTCACTACATGTACACCAAAGGGGTAATGCTTTACACATCTTGGGGATATATACATTATGATATTTATTATTATTATTATTGTTATATTTCTGTGTATTCAGATTCTGACCCCAGTGTGTACGCTGCCCACTACTCGACGGGTGTTGTAGACATGCCGATGTTGGATAAGATTGGAACAGGCTCTCATCGCCACACGGCAAATCTCTTGAGCCCAGATCCGGGTGGAATATCCTCCATAGAGACGGTGCTCCTCAATATTCAAGGTCTCCTCAAAGTGGCCGCGGAAAACGCACGCCATCATGAACGACAGATCTCCAAGGAGAAAGGTGAGCAAATTATATACATGTCTCAAATTATGATTATTACTATTTTTATTTATTTTTATGTTATTTTTATTTAATTTTAATTTTAATTTTAATTTTAATTTTAATTTTAATTTTAATTTAATATTATGTTATTTATTTCGTTTTTTAAATTTATTTTCCATTTGTTTATTGATTTATTGCTTCTTTCATTTATTATATTTTATTAATTGATTTTTATTATTTTTATATTTGATTTATTTAACATTTCTTATTTACTAATTCAATATTATTTATTCAATTTATTTGTTTATTCATTCTTTTTTCTTTCTTTTCTTTTTAAATAAATTAATTTATTCATTCTAAGTGTGAACATGTTCGTGTAATGCGGTCATCCTTCTTGGTCATGACACGTATTTCCTTTAGATTAATGTATTTGTTGTATAATGTATCTGACGGTTCAGCTGACAGGTGTTAAAACATGGATCTTTATATAGCACCCATGTAAAACATGTCTAATAATTTTGATATATTGCTTACCTTGGTGACGAAATGTTCTAGGTAATACTCCAAGATAAACATATCACCGTATCGGTATGTCAAATTATCGGAAATAGGCTTTCGTTTCCTATTTGGTTTAAAAGCGCCAGATAAGTCGCATACAGAAAGCTAGAGAGTCGTAGGAAGACTTGTCGTTTGGATTGGGAGAAACAATAGTAAAAGGGATAAAGAAGGTGTTAACGATCCGTATAGCTGTCAAGTAAGCATCCCATTTCACTCATAAGAAGACAAATAAAGACAATTTGTGAGACAGGAAATGGTTTGTTATTGATAAACACATTTACCATACGACGTGCCAACGACCCTGACAACGATTTCGCTAGCATATTTATGGCGCACGCGACTGGGTGAAGGGTATCGCCACTCTCGCCCGTAGCATGGCCCTTATCGCAAGTCCCAGTGTGGCCGTGCCTTCGAGAACGATGAAGTGTCAGAAAGAGCAGTTGCCAAAGGCGTGTATACCCAGCGCAGTATTGACTTCTGTGTACCCACGCCATTACATGGTATTACAATTAAGGGCGGATTGTGTTACAATTCAGGACAGGTATTACAACATAGGTAGATTATTACAATTAAATGATCTACAAAATGATATGTCTTTCTGTAAATGAGGCACATATTTTAACAAGATATGAATACATCACAAAGAAATTACGTCCAAAACATATATTGCCATGTTACAGTTAGGGTTGATCAGTTACTGAACAGTCTCTGGATGTTTAGGAAAGTGTTGATATTAGAACGATGACTTATGCAATTGGAAGTTAACATGCATTACTTGAAAGTGAACAACGATAGTGCTACAATATGGCATGGAAAATATTATAGATACTGTATGATGTCTGCAGTATGGTATTATGGAAAGCATCTAACTCAATCAATGTTAATGACTCTTACACAATGGTCGAACGGTAGTACCGTGAGCTCCCAGTCGTGGAATCTTTCTATGATATCTTCTCTATTACTTTCACACTAGCTGCAGTGATTTCCTTATGAAGTCAATGTCATTGTGGGTTATAACACAGAAAACATGAGCATTCATATCAGATCAAATGGAATTACTCGTCTTACGCCTGGCACCTCTGTTCGCGACCATTTCGCTCAATGCTGGGCGATATCATTTCTGATGACGTCACAAATCACTTCGCGCAGTCTCATAAATACCTATTAGCATTTGTCCCTTTGGTGGAAAAACCATCAATTACCATAGATCAAGCATTGAAGGCAATCTCCACGCAAATATTACCGATTTATGTATCAGAATGCCGACTGATATTATTGCCACTTTTAATAGCAGGTTTGAGCAAAACCCTAAAGCCATATTCATTATCAATCGTATCTGGATATGTCGTTTCGTTGAAGCAATCTCGCATGCTTTTACATTTCCAATAAGTATGAGTGGTCATATTCCCTGGATTTGTGTACATCTGATTGCGAGATACTGATCTGGCCATGAAAATTCTGCCAGTTTCCACTACCCTCAATAATTCATATAAATTTGTCTCAATGAATGCTGTGTCGACTATCGGCAACATCATCAGAGAAGAAAATGCATCATTTGCAATGAAGAAGAACAGAACTAAAAATGGAATGCGTTCACCGCATATATAGAACCGTATAAATGAGTACTCTTAGATGAGCAGATACTATCGGAGTTTGGTCAATATGACAAAGTCCTAATGCCAAGAGCTAATAGATTGGTATTTAATGGTCCTGCATACGAATATAGCTCAATAATGGTTAGCTGAGAAATGTCGTAATTCGTCAATTATGCAGCTTTTGAAATGCAACAACTAATGAGATTACTATTAGAATATACATGTAATCGAATTACCAATAGAACGTATATGTAATGCAATATCTCTCTCTCTCCCTATCTCCATCTCTCCCTCTCCCCTCTCTCTCTATCTCTCTCTCCCTCTCTCCCTCTCTCCCTCTCCCCCTCTCTCCCTCTCTCCCTCTCTCCCTCTCTCCCTCTCTCCCTCTCTCTGTCTGAGGAATTAAATATGATTTGATATTATCAAAAAGAAAAAAAATATTATTAAATAAAAGGTAGTATTTCTTTGAAATGAAGATAAAATCGTCAGTAAAGAAATCGTACATATTATTTAGATTGACATATTTATATATCTTCTTTAGTATTCTCGCCCTCTTCTTTGTGTGCTTTTTCATTCATTAACTCCATATCTTCCGCGCTCTCTGTGTCTGTCTGTCTTTCCTCTCCCTCTCCCTCTCCCTCTCCCTTTCCTCCTCACTCTTTCTTTCTCCCCATTCTCTCTTTCTCCGTCTCCCTTTCTCTATCTCCCTCAATCCCAATTTCAATCTCTACTCCTCTTTAAGTCGAGACGAAAGTGCACGCTTTTAGGTCATTTGTCACAGGCAATCGAGAACTGGTTTCTACGAGAGGCGGCGAAAGGAAAAGGACTGGATTTTTATAAATAATTAAGTGATGTCCAGTCGGACTCACATAAATCAGCCCTAAATTCAATTTCATCTCGCATTGCGATGTTATCGGACAGAATAGCCGCCGCGCTTTTTGTCTCTATTAGACCAAGGGCCCTTTCTCTATTGATCTCCCGTTAAAACAATGAATTGCATTTGGTGAACGCATTAGATGAAAATGTCATTTTCGTGGGACATTATATCATTAGCAGCATCTCTAAAAGCCAGTGTCTCTTTGCTCCGCTCTAATGAAAACCCTTCGCTGCTACGAATACGTATGGTGAAAAAGATCAGCTGCAATGTCCATTTTCGTAAAGGAGAAAAATAAATGATCTCACAGTGATCTTTAAGAAATGAAGACTGCTGGCGAATGTATAGATAGATAATTCAATTGATCGGACCCACCAGCTGAGTTCCAGTTTGTCAAAAGATAAAAATTATATAATATTTTAACATTTACAATAACGTAAATTACCGTCACGTATTTGTGAACTAGATTGGATATTTTTTTAACTTTCTGTAACCATTAAGAATCCACTGACAACGTCTTGCTCATAAATTATATTTTCTTTCACTGGTCTATAGCTGTGCCCTACTGTCTGCATGCCCCAAGGTGATCTACTTTCGTAGAAGAAAGAGGGGCGTGCATTGTTTTAATTACGCAACTAAAAACAAAGACGATGCGAAGCTTTGAAACCATTTACATTTGTCGTATATGTAATTTACGAGCTCTACGGCCAAGGGATACTGTTTTACTGTCGATAGTAAATCATGCCGCCTTTCAGTTTGGCGGATTCGATAGCGTTTCAATCTCAACAGGCCATTACGACGTTAACCTGTTTGTTATTGCGAAATCTTTCGGTGTCCATATTTTAAGTAGTGGGATTGAAAAGTAAGACGGCAATTTAAGAGAATACAATCTGTTTAATGTACCTAATATGTTTTACGAGATACGTTATTTGATATAATTGCATTGAGGATGCTATAAGTGTACGCTATTTTTGTAATTTCTAATGCACGGTTATGGTATTCACGATTTGCGTAATGTTACAAACATTACACTGGGTACATTATGTTTCAGATCATCCATATTTAAAGAAAATTACAAGTTGTAAAAGCAGTTTACGTATTGTTGAAATTGTTTTTGCACAATCACACCAGGAATTTGAATCATACAAAAGAAACTTAATGCCCTACTCCCCAAATAGTCTCAAGTAAAATTCGTGTTTTCTTTGCCCCTGAAAAGATAATTTGTATTTTGATACGTGTAGTTTTGGAATGCAGAGAAACGCTTCTCCCATACAATGTTTAAAGTAATATATGGATTCTAAATACGTTCTATAGAAACTACCCTTTTCGTAGCTACTGGCGTATCAAATGTTCTTTTTAAGAAGCGAAAATAACATTTCTTTTGTCGTCAGAAATGTCCTTAAACATTTGATACAAGGTATGTTTCTGTCCACAATGCGAATCCTTGGTGCGATATATATTTCATATCGTATATCTCCCAGCCCGTTCATATAAATTACAACATCGAGTACTTTCAATACAAAACCATACAGCGGTTTATAAAACAGCATCTCATTATGTTGAACATCCATCACTATATATTAACTGTTGTAGTACCCTCTGTTATGGCGTGTATGCTTCGTTGCATCCCTACAAAATAACCTTAAGATCATTTTCGGTGAATTTACATTTTGTTGATTACCCGAGCAGCGAGTTGAATACGTGAAAATAACGAGGGTGTTGGAAGCAGGGGGGAATGGGAAGGGGGTTGTCGAACGCCCTAAAGGATTGTGTGGTCTGCTAGCAATTGTCCTCGGATCCACCGTCAGACAGAGCTATTCCCATAGAAGCCAGGGTGAATAGAGCCGCTCAACCCGAGGAGAAAATTCTCCATCCAGCCATGAGCGACTGACATTTTCTGACGATTTCCATCACAGACATGAAATGGAGAAATACACACAATTCGCATAGGTCAGTTGGCCGTGAAAATAGTTCCCTTCCACCATAGGCACTTAACTTTAATGTTACCCCGCGGGTCCCCCGTGCTTCTGTTACCAAATACCGTCCTTTAAGAACACGGAAAATAGACAAGTATTTAAATGTTAGAAATAATTATGGGTTCTTGCAACACATTTCCGTGCCTACGACGATCAAAATCGACATCTTGTGGGTCGGATTTCCTTTTTAAAACACACTTTGAAGTTGTGAATTGAAGTATTTTTTTCTCTCTTACCACTTCATCATTATAGAGCAAACACAACATTCTCAGCAATAATTTGGAAAATTAATAGTCATGTGTATTTAATTTAATAGCGAAATTTGTAGGAAACATTAAATTAGATCCGTTTCACTGCCATAACCAGTAATGAGAATTTTAATTGGAATGTATAACATACTTTTGATTACATTTGAACATGAAATTTATGATCTCATTTTGGAATAATATGTTGCCTTTCCTTTCTTATTCTGTACTTCAAGCCTTCGGTCGTTCGCAGACTCTGTGTGTGTGGTGGGGGGTGGGGGTGGCGAGCGGAAGAGGGGGTGAGATTATTCGCCCCTTGTATATCTGAAATGCATTTCCTCTCGGCAGGTTGTCTTCTCAATACCAACATCACCGCACCACATTGCCGTATAATAACGTTCCGTCACAACAGAGTTAAATAATCTTTATTACACGATAGAAAACAGACTTTATATTCCCGTTAAGCAAGATGTATGGCTTTCATTGAAGAATACGGTGATTGATGAAAGGTACATGTTTTCCCCAATACCCTCTACTAATGCTGCGGTCTAACACTGTGCAGAATCTACCACCCGCATTGGAAACTTAATGAAGCGAAATTCTGCTCAAAATTTAAGTCAAAATAACATATTCCAGAAGAAGGAAAAATTAATAATGTGCATTAAATGTAGTGGAAACCCAGATCAAACCGTTCTTCAATCTGTCAGAGTGTAATGGGTCATGAACTATGTATCAAACCCAGGACCTGGACAGACTTGTAACATTAATCATCTGATATCTTGAGCTGGAACTCAGAATGTTGATCCAAATCCGGTAGTTTTGATCCATCCGCTGCATGTCCATGTTAAGCGTACGTCTTTTGTCATAGTGATGTTGTGTTTATCTTTCCAAGTAGGTATGTACTGCAAAGAGATGTTTTTAGTCCTTCGTTGTTTAATACTTCTGAATACAAATTGGTATGTCCAGAACATATGCATTTCTCTGAACTGCAAAGAAAGAGCAGTCATATATCAATCACTCCAGTAAAGCGTATACTGGTATGTATAGGAATATTCAGAATAATAGTTCTTCGCTTTCTCCCTCAATACCAATTTCTAAAGTTAAAACCTTATCAAATGATAATTCCGGATACCCCTTTCAATAAAGGTATTACACGTATTTGACTTTCGGAAAGCAATTCCTGTTTCAGTTGCATGTAGATCAACCGGACGGCCGCATAATAAACCTATAACCACCATTATTGTGTATAAAATAACGAATGTACATATCGGAAAGAGAGCCAATGAACGGTACAGTATGCATTGTAAATGAAGAACACCCTTCACGACCTTCTCCGTAGGACAAGCTAGAACATCTGTAAACCATTCGACTTACAGAATAACAATTAACAAGAAACTACTAATCCATAACCAATTATCTTTTCGGAGACGATATGAACATATGTGTACCTTTGTATCAACACCGGGTTAATTTTCATCCTCTAGTCTCGCCTTTCACTTCTTGATCCCCCTCCAAATCTGCAGTGGACATGGCGTGCGCGTGCGCGTGCGCGTCTCTCTAGTGGTCAGGACAGGTGCTTCGCGGAATGTAAACTCCGAAATAACAAAGTATGGTGATAATTGAAGGAATGCTAATAGTTAATGTTGTTAGAAGCCAGCATCGGAGTAATGTAAACTGTTGATACGCCAGCAATTAGCTGTCAGAAACATACAGCAGACAGTTCGAATCAAACCTTTTGGGAATTTACACGTGTTGAGTCTTCCAGCCGACACGTGTGTAGATCACCACCGCGAATTCCAGAGAATATGATATGCATGTGTTTAATTACCTGAACACGATGAACAGTATTAGTATTCATAGTCATATTCATATTCATATTCA
>JAVCKZ010089139.1:0-11913 GCA_034780755.1 Lepetodrilus elevatus
AGTAGTAGTAGTGGTAGTAGTAGTAGTAGTAGTAGTAGTAGTAGTAGTAGTAGTGGTAGTAGTAGTAGTAGTAGTAGAAATAGTAGTAGTAGGTTTATTATTATTATTATTATTATTATTAATAATTTGTATTTAGAGTCGTTTTCAAGATGTTTTCACTTATATTACGGCTTGTCAGAAATGTGTACCATTAACTACTATTTTTTTCATACAAGAAATGGATTGGGCTAATTTGGGCTACACGTGATTCCAACTTAGGTAAAAACTACTGTTCTGCTCTCTGGTGTGTTTCAGGACCTCCTGGAGAACCTGGCTTGAAGGGACATTCTGGAGACAGAGGTCCGGCAGGTACGTTCTACATGTACATAGACGTAGATGTACCCGGATATATAGGCAGTGCTCCCCGGTGCATAGGCACCCATTCCAAGTCCATTGTAAGTCTTCTCAGATATATAGATAGTGTCTGCCCATTTCGACAGTCTTTACCGATATATTATATAGACAGTATCCCCTGCCCATTTGGACAGTGTTCTCGGAAATAAAGGCAGTATCATTTTCCCATTTGGATAGTGTTCTCAGAGCTAAAGGCAGTGTTCCCTGCCCATTTGGACAGTGCTCTCATATATAAAGGCAGTGTTCCCTGCCCATTTGGACAGTGTTCTCAGATCTAAATGCAGTGTTCCCTGCCCATTTGGACAGTGTTCTCAGATCTAAAGGCAGTGTTCCCTGCCTATTTGGACAGTGCTCTCAGATATAAAGGCAGTGTTCCCTGCCCATTTGGATAGTGTTCTCAGATCTAAAGGCAGTATCATTTGCCCATTTGGACAGTGTTCTCGGAAATAAAGGCAATGTCCCCATTTGGACAGTGTTCTCAGATATAAAGGCAGTGTCCCCTGACCATTTTGGCAATGACGCCCGTTCACAGGCAGATCTCCTATGTATGTGTGTGTACCTAGGCATCAAGGCAGTGTCCCTAACCACCCACCCCCACCCCACCACCGGCTTGTTCTCCCCGATATATAGTATGCAGTACTATGTTGTCTTTGGGGAATGGAAACAGTCACAATAGGCCAAAGTTAACAAATGCTGCCAATCTCTAGGCCAAAGATAACATATACTGCCAATCTCAAATTAATATAGGCATTATTAAGTTAATAACTTTGGTAATAGCCAAAGACAGCATCATAAATGTATGTGTATTATGCATGTGTGTCTGATTTGAATGCACGCATGTGAAAATCCTATCACTTAAGGTGGTTAAATAAGGACAACGTGTACGCTACATAACTTAGTTCATGAATGTACGTGATCAACTGCTCGTGATGTGGTATACAGTTGGACGGATACGTGAATCCGTTCTGGGTTTGCAGCCAAGGATAGAACGTACACGAAGATGGATCATTGCAAGGTATTCTGCAAGAAAGACAAACCCAGGGGTATATCTATAGACAGATTGATTGTCTACTAAATGTGTTTGCTGGTGAAACTCCATCGTGTTATTGATTGGAAACATCGAAACTTTACCTTGTAATGGCAGGTTGCGGATATCAGACTAATGCGAAAGGGCAATATATACCATCATCTGCAGTGCCATGTATACTTTGACACGTGCGCAGCCGCGTACCGGAAATAGAATAAGTATCAGAGTCAGGGCACGCTAAAGCAAGGAACCGTAGTTTATATAACAGCGTTCAATAGCATAGGTGATCGACATTGAATTCTACTTCGACTTCGATCTACATTGACTGCTGTGTTAACGTTCTGATGGTCCACTCGTGTGGACCCTCTTTGGACTACTAGACCAAGACTAACGTGTTCACGACTTCCAGTCAAACCGGAGAAAATCTCCGACACAATTCCGTTCACGTCCGTTGAAATAGTAAATAAGGTGACAACAATACGACCAAAGCACTTGTTCAACTTCGCTATATATCGATCTTAGTTTGATTTAAGACCCAATGGAAAATATTATAAATAGTGTATTGCTAGAGCAGTTCCATGTCGGAGGTGTCTGCTCTTTTCTATCACCCCCTCTGACATTCAGCGTTAGGTCAACATTAATTTGGTATGAATATGTCAAACTGAAACCTGCACGAATATAACCTAGTCGTATTTAATCATATCCATTGAACATAAAAGCCTATGTCTGAACTGATGCAGCGCGCCCTATGTGAACTAACAAACTGCTGCAGGAACAATATTATTTATTCCCACCAAAACAGTCCGTGGAAACACTGTTCAGCTTGGACCTTCCACAGATTACCTTAATTAGAAACGCATTCAGCTGCATACATGGCAATTTCCTGGCTGTAGTCGGTATTGCAGGACTGGGGTGCGTTCCTGCGTTCAACACCTGGTCATGTTTTCTAGTTTCTGTGTTCCAAATGCTATATCCGGTCATTGCGTGTTCTGCTAGTTTGTTGTGAATATCGTGCCGGAAGCACATACATCAGGCAGTAGGGTGGCAAGGACGGGAAACCGCATTTAGCCGTCAATAAACACCACTCAATATGTGTGTACCATTGCTGAATAAACTGTAGCAACACTCACGGCATGTAGTTGGCAAATTTAATACTACGTCATGCGCCAACATACAGTATCAATAGAAGTGTATTCAAATGTTGTTAGTGGTATGATATTCAGTGAATGGAATAATGAATTAGTGAATTGGCGGAGAGGATTGATGGGGATTGATGGGGATGGGCACCGCCATATAGATGCTGGCATGTACATGAACCAGTGCATGTGATGGTTCTGTGTGTGGATTGAATACATACAAATGAGTCGATGGAAGAATAACTTAATAAATTAATTGATGGTATGGAGGTTGGTTTTGTTGAGTGTTACATTCGTGACTGATTTTGTAAACGGCTTGGCACTTGAATAATTATACGGTTAGTGTGTGCATAGATTGTTGGGTTTTCAAATGTGTTGATGATATTGTAAGCGACATGGTAATTGAGGACATCGTGTGCTGATGGGGGGCACTGCAGGCTAGCAGAAGAGTGAAAGAGCTAGTGGAACCTGATATACCTGTAAAGTCTAACGCACACGGAAATACACCCAGTTTTTACCTACACAGAAACCTGTGTTCGGTGATTTTCTTTGCGGTGTGCATTGTCGGAAAACAGAACACAGTGTAACGGTCCTCACACACCAAAGAGGAGCGAACTATCAAAATAATTATTCTATTGAAATTTGTCGTTACGAATTTCGCTTTTGGTGTGAAAGCATATTTAGATAGATGATAAGGTTCTATCTCGGAACGTAAATCGCCGAGTTAGTCTTAGGTATATAGATACGCAATGATGTTCGTCGTGTGCGTTATATGGCTCTGATGCCTGATGCCAGTGTAACTATAGTCTGACTGTGTTCGCTAGGTTTGCCTGATGCCAGTGTAACTATAGTCTGACTGTGTTCGCTAGGTTTGCCGGGGCAGAAGGGAGAGCCGGGTGTCGCAGCCTTGTCCTTATACTCGGGACTTTCCGTGGAGAATCTCCGGAATCTAGGAAATGCGAGGGGTCCTAAAGGTAAGCATAACATACTTGATATGTATTCATTAGTAATATTCAGTATTGCCACAACGCATATACATTGCTTTGGGGCGAGCTAGTGTGGAGTCATCAGCGGAATTTGAAAATGTCAAACTGGGTCCTGTGTATATAATCTATGATAGTCTGAATATTTCTTAGAACTATGAACTGCTGTGAATCATTCTTGATATTGTGTCCTTTACCACTCCTCGGGTAGTTCGTAAGATATCGTATACGTAGCACTACGAACTTAATTAGTATAACCCAGAAGCTTGCTTAACCAGTTAGCTTATGTTATTCTGATAATGCTTAGGGTAAATGAACCATTTCTTGGGAATCTCAACTAAATGTCAACTCATTATCGATATTCAAATATGTCTCGCATTTCATATGAATTGTTTTAGGTGGTGCACACGTATGTAGTGTAAACAATTGAGAGGCAAGCTATGCAATTACTTGTACATATAACTGTGTCATTATGAACTGGACAAATTAGGAACTATTGTCGAACACGGATTTCCATAGCTGGAATGGTATTAAGGTACCACGTCAATCGCTAACATAATAAATAGTCATATACGTAAGTCTGACCACAGGCACTTGCATCAGGCCATTATTTAAACAAATATATATATATATTGTTTTAATATGTATTTTCTTAATGTACTTTTATTTAAAATATATTATGTCAAAAAGAAAATTCAAAATATTCAAAAAATAAAAATAAAACACAAACGCCATCGACGGCCTGATTCAAGTGCCTGTGGTCTGACTACATCTGAATACACTGTGCGGCACGTTTCAGATAACGTACTGCATCTCAGTTCCAAATGTCAGTGAATTGTTGTTGCAAATAGACCTACTTCATTGATGAAACATACTGTTGATGTAATATATCTACCAGTATTTTACCAGAACATCTTATACAATTTCTGGCTGAATTGCTAATAAGTAATCTAGCATATATCACCATCTAAAATATAATTGCTATACTTTCATAAACGAATGTAATAACTACGGCCTTTCTCTTTGTTCCCTTTGCCGGAACGTGCCTCATTTAGTTATGCGTCTGTCTTGCCCGTGATGCAAAGTGGACCGGCAAGGTTGGGTCCAAGGTTGTCTGTATGTTAGAAGCCAGGGTCACGGTAGTTAGACGTCTGACATCCAATTTCTGGTAAAATGACGAACCACAGTTACCTTCATACGTGTCTACTGGCAGCCGCAGTGTCGGTTGTTTCTTCCAGGTGTAGCTCTCCAGAAATTAAGTATGTTTTATGCAGGCCCGTCACTACTTACATACTATGTCAGAAATCAATTCAGGTTCTCCTTGATGAGTAGAAACTCCTTGCAAAGAAGGTCGGTGATACAAAGTCAGCGATAATGATTAAAATGTGTATTCCTAATTCATTGAGGCGGAAGAAGATTGTCGACGAATGTCAAAACATGAAGGAGGAAGTAGATTGCAAGGCAATATGAAATGTTAATGCTACGGATTGGATACCTTTACATGTCGCCTAGATACCGAGCACAACTATACATGCATGCACGCCCACGCGCATATTTGTATGGTTATATATATGAATGGTGTTATAGTTAGTACTTTTATTATTGTGTATATTAATGATAATAATGATAATAATTATAATGAATAATAATAACATATTTATTTTAGATATTTACTAAGTATGGTGCATGAGAAACACCTCCTAATGTTTGCTGACATCTCCGCATTATTGTCGCCGGTCAATGGATTAGCCATCCTCAAAGCCTTGACGATTCAAAGCGTTGTTACGTTGTCGTAATGGTTGGGGTTTCATGTCCACAGGAGACCGCGGAGACAAGGGGATAGGGGGTCCTGTTGGACCCTCAGGTACGCGAGGACCCCCAGGGCCACCTGGACCCCCAGGCTTGGACGGTATGCCGGGAATAGACGGACTTCCAGGTGAGTGAATGCTGCTGTTTACATAACATTAATAATAATAATGATAGTAGTAATAATAATAATAATAATAATATTAATAATAATTTTGATGATGATATTTAATAATAATATTAATAATAAGACGATGCTGATGATTATGATGATGATGATGATGATGATGATGATGATGATGATATTTCTTAGTAATAATAATACTAATAATATATACCAATACTAATAGTGTTAGTATTAATAAAACCAATGTACGTATTTATCTTGCGCCAATTCCACGCTCGGAATAGTAATCATGACACAACTGTAAATAGATCGGTATTGTGCATTCGCTTTCCTTCTCAGCCTCCGTGGGAGTATGCGCATACATACGATACGTGTATGTACCATGGTGTTGATACAATGGCAAACTTGCTAGCATGTCAAACGCATTTAAGCATAGTTCCTTAATATTAATGGTTTACAATGACAGATTAATGTGTTACCTACATATTGTATGCAAACTCGAAAATATACACCGCAAGATAAGTACCACCCTCTCCAATCAGGTTGTACTATTCAGCATCATCATAGCGAAGATAAGATAGTATTTCAAGCGCTTCACCCTAAGAGCAGAGGATGAAGAAATACATGCATTGACGCTGTTGACAGCTAATCTAACTAGAAAAGCAATGTTGCCACTCTTCATTATATGATATTATATATCACTGATACGAATTTGCTATATTAAAATTTAGATATTGTCTTACGAATACATATTCAACAGCATACATTTAGGTAACATGAAACCTCGAAGAAATATCATATTTTGAAGTAGATACCACTAATGGGTGATAAACTTTCATATATCTGTGCAAGGATACATTGATATTCAATTAAAAATATTCTTCAAATAGAAAATGTCTTCTAGGTATGTTACTGTATACATTTGTAATGCATTATAGCGGTATATATATATAAAGCAGCGGCTAATATTAACTGAAATTAGCACTAGCCACACAGGACTAGTGGGGTAAACAATCTACTAGTCAACTTTCACTAGTACTGTCAGTAAATAATAATAGAAAAACACAGAACTAACATATCAAGTATCAATGTGTTTAATAAGGGACTCAGGAATAGAGATAAATATATCTAGATCTAGTCTTGTTTTTATAAATTGTAAAAACAAGGTAGGTGCTTTGAAAATGTATCTAGCCATGCAGAACTACCATATCTAGGAATCTACTAGTCCGACCCAGAAACCACTAGCCATTGGGTGATAAACCTTCATAGGACTAGCATTAGTATTAACCTCTGTAAAGGCGTCTAAATGTCCAGTTGTCTTATATTAGCGATGATTACTGAGTCTGAATGAATAAAACGCCACAGAAACGTGATCGTAAACTATACTTGGAATAAAATATCACGAACATGACCTTTTCTTAATACGCGTAACTATACGCGCCGTCTAACGAGCGATATGATGATGCCACAGTTAACATCGGAGGTCGTATTAATTGTAATGTCATGTTACTACACAGCTAGAATTGGAAGTGAAATTATCTGGATAAATCCTGTAATTCGAAGTAGAGTAATGCTTTCTTTCGTTCTTCTAAGACCAAATATGAATGGATGTAATCTGGAAATGTTCATTCATGACTATTAATAACATCTGCCAGTGAATTGTATCCACACGAGACTTATAGATAATAATCATTCACATAATTTGACATGTCCCATGAATTCTAGATCCAATTTGCATGTGTTTTCCTTTGTATTATTACTTATAACGTATAGGTATAGACCCACAATTCCAGAGAACAACCGGCCTCTGGATCATTAGAATGTGGATGTATAATGTAGACGGCAATGTGTGTCTGCGAGATACCTACATTACACTATCGGTGCACTGGTTGAAAGTTGAATCGAAAACATTTCGTGAAAAAAGTTCGAAGATGTAATTCTTTTTTTGGTGGTGTGTGAAAAAAAACCATTGATAGATGAGCCTGTCCTATCGTAGCGGTTCGCAGGTGGATGTACGTAAATGCGTGATGGATTAGTAAGATAGGAATTGCTGGGCTGATATAAAGCCAGGACACAAAATACCGATGGAACCAGAGGGAGAATATAATTACATTTCAGACCATCATTTATTATACGTGATGAACGGACGCGACAGGACAGAACTGCCTAGGGATTATGAGGTGTCCGCCGTGCATTGCGCTGTCGGAGCAAACCCATTTTTTTCAGATGTTCTTATAACGCACCTATTTGCGTGTCTACATTTTAATTCAAAGTGTACCGCGGACTGTTTTCAGCACGTACTGCACGCCAGAGAACGTCGCGTCTGGCTTTGATTTTGGCAGTTTTCAGAACACCCTGATGTCCACCTTGATCAAAGAGATGAGCAAGAAGGAATTAAGGTTTTGAATTTCCAGGATGAATTCCTGCAAGAACTGACTGCTCGTTATGCCCATACAATGTACATGTTGTTACCCGCAATAAACTCGTTCTATGCTCGATTTGCATATACTATGACGTGGATACATACTCAAACGTAATTACGTCTATGTATAAGACATCCCAGGAAACATTAAGTATTTGACAAGAAAGGACTAAAGGTCATTCCTCTGACATTTGTAATTCCTTTTTCCTATACTGATCGATTCTTTAAAGTCTATGTGTATGCATAGTCGGTGTTTTTGTTTTAATGTAATTATTCTAAAACATTTTCTTCTATTATTCTATGGTATACTTATTGTTCTCGTGACTTTGTAATTATAATCGTAGAGAGAAAATTGCGTCTTCGTTGCTCTTTCGTTTAGTAACATAAACAATACGTATTCATCTATTGACAGACAAACATATGCAACATAAACACTACCAATTTTGTATTCTAAAACATATTAAATCGAATTAGCAATCGGATCCTATCATGTCAGTATTATACATCGCATCGTGTCATGTCTGGATCGGACACGGCATTGTATGTCTACATCTGATATCACATCGTATCATGACCAGCATCTGATATCACATCGTATCATGACCAGCATCTGATATCACATCGTATCATGACCAGCATCTGATATCACATTGTATCATGACCAGCATCTGATATCACATTGATCATATCACATTGTATCACTCACCACCTCAGATGTTTACTGGGTCACCGCTTTACCAGGATTGAGTTCCAACTCGGGAAGTTTAGGCACAGAAGGTTGACGACATACAGCTACTCGACCGTTGTATCATGCATTTTAGGAAATGATTCAATAACTACTGTTGGGACCTTGATCACTACTACAAATGCCCACGAACTGACACGTACTATGCGGTTACCGACGGAAATAATGAATTCGTTGCTGGTATTACCTGAATGTGTATTGAGTATTAGCGGTGCCATTGTGAGCATGCTTCATAGTTGCTTCTAATTTGTTATTATATCAACAGCGCCAACATATTTATGATCGTATTTGTTATGTATTTAGTTATTGGAAATTAGTTTCTCTTACAACATTCATGATCAGAAAGCTATAAGCGGCGTCATTTGCCATTGCCGCCAACACATTTTTAGAATATAATTAACTGGTGCCCTGTCAATTACCTCATAATTAAATATTCTGTGTTGCACTGCAGGCGTCCCTGGTGGGAAAGGCGGTAAGGGAAGTAAGGGAACCCGAGGGCTGCTGGGATTTCCCGGGAAGAAGGGTCCAACAGGTTCGTAGCCTATCGTGTTGTGCTACATGTTAATTGTGAACTACTACAAGTACAATGATACTATAATACGCCGCCACAGAATGCCCTGCGCCTCATGAACAAGAACTAGGGTTGTACATACTTATCGTATTCGAGTAGATCATGGATTAAGTACTTTCCTGTTATATAAGCATGAAGTAGTTCCGGATTACAGTATACGGTATTTTTATTTTGTGAGGAGCAGACCTTACTCCGAGATTACAAAGCCTTTTGAGCATTATTTCCTGCTCAAGTTCCAATTATATATTGGGTTTTGTGAACCAAACTTTGTGTTGAGCATGAAATCGTACACACAGACGTTTTGCGATCTTGGTACCTGTATCAGCGTTCGGATCAACGAACGGCTAGGAATGCATACAACGATAGTGATTCAATGGTGTGAACAACATGTTTGTTTTACATTTGACTCTTTCCTTGTACGTCTTACATTTATTTAAAGTTAGTTTCAATCCACTGCAGGTCCCCACGGCTATAAGGGTCCTCCAGGCCCCATGGGTCCTCCAGGGAAGGATGGCCTAGACGGGTACCCCGGGACGCCAGGTAGGTTTAGCCATATCTCAAAAGACACCATGTATGCAGTACGGGAAGATTCACATGTACGTAGTTTGAATAGTATTCATAGTTGGGATGCACACACATGTTTATACGTTGCCTGTGAATCGTATTTATGACACTGTGTTTAAATATTTCGAGAAGTTTAATTTATTCATGCCATTTAAAATTGCGTTTAATAATATAAGGAACGTGTCGGAAATGCCTATACATGTTGCGACCGTGTTCCTATTTGACATAAGAGGCACAACATTTGTAGTCCAGGGTATCGTTTCTCGAAGCTCTCTTAGCCGCTAAGGGACCATAACATTATCTTTGCAATGTATTAGCTATCGGCAAATAGAGTGCTATGGCCCGTATTAGTGGCTAAGAGAGCTTCGAGAAACGATACCCAGTTTACTAAACGACAGGGTATAATGTGTATTTGAAAGAGGCAGATATATGTTCTTGTACGTAGTATATAGCTTCACTATGGCAGTGACCAGTGTCCGCCATAGCTAGACAACATTGTAGTTCTGATATCAATAATGTCTGAAATCTCAGAATGTCATATTGTCACTATAATAATTATACTATCTTAACGTCATGAATTAGCGATTATGAGTGATATTATATCCTGAGCTTCAATTTATACGATATTTATTACCGAGATCTGAACGGCCTAGACTAACGAGGCATTGCTAGCTGCATCACAGAAACACTGTCTACAATGTTCTAAATACCAATAAATGATACTGCTCGAAATGGGAAATACAATATTCAATATACTTCAATATACTTCAGTGTTGTTGGATGGTGTACGCATTTCAATAGCCATAAGAGATATAGTTATGATGATTACGATCGGGTGTCATATTGCAAATACTAATCTAAGATTCACTTAGTGTGGCACCATTTAGCTGTTCGTTTAAAGTCATTACGAACTTTGTCAACTTTGTCAACTAGTGTCTTGTCTATTACGATCAATCATTTATGTGGATAGGCACAGTAGGAAGAATGTATGTGGATAGGCATACCAGTAGGAAGAATGTATGTGGATAGGCATACTAGTAGGAAGAATGATTGGAAACATTCATAGTGAAGCAATCACTACGTATGTTCACCTTAAGATTGAATGTAATTCAGTAGACGGTTTAATCGTAGATATATGTAACATGAAATATATGTGCAATCGATTGATTTACATGTGTCATATTGAAAATTAGAATTAACTCCGAACAATAATTAATGTGTGTTTTTTCCGTTGTAGTTTAATCAGTAAACTAATATTAACAGGTATATTTATAACTGCTCGAACAGTAATCTAATGTGCGTCAATGCATTCACAATAACCTTTTAAACAATGTGTAAACTTTATACATTTTAAAGTTTGTTATGAATGAAGCATTCTTGCTAGCATACGTTCAATTGGAAGTGTTTAAATTAAGAACACCTTTTCATATTGATAATTTATTGTTGAATATAATATTTATGACAAGCAGTAGTGTCTGTGTATTTATTCTGGTACACATTTTAAACGTGTTTCACGATTCAGGATACAGATAGGTCTTCATTCCATGGAACTATAATGGACTACTAGTATTTTATTAATATGTTTCTTCTTCTTTTTCTTCTACTTCTTCATCTTATCTCATTATTCGCACTTGCACACTGACATTATCTACGCACTAAGGAAGCTAATCAATTTATATTAAATTACATCCTACGAATAAAATGACAAACCGGCACCAATAGTCCGAGATTAAAATCATCATGACGTCAGAACATTTCAATCTGTAGGTATGCCCGGGAGAAATGGCACGAATGGAAAGCCTGGACGGAGAGGACGGAAGGGAGATTCTGGTTTGAATGGTCAGCCGGGGGCCCGCGGCTTGAGCGGAGTCCCGGGGGTGCCTGGACTCAAGGGACAGAAGGGGAAATCTGGAGACAGGGGCTGGCAGGGACCGCCGGGAACATGCTCATGTAAGTGGTCTTCGCATCATCGTATGTAGCTCATGTGGCACTATGGACTGGCGACACTAGATAGTGATAGGCGCGTTATGACATGTGCTTATATAATTACAGGGTATCGTTTCTCGAAGCTCTCTTAGCCGCTAAGGGACCATAGCACTCTCTTAGCAATGCATTAGCTATCAGCAAAGAGAGTGCTAT